>PVIH01013199.1:0-17300 GCA_004025045.1 Sigmodon hispidus
AAAAAAAAAAAAAAAAAAAAAAAAAAAAAAAAAAAAAAAAAAAAAAAAAAAAAAAAAAAGACAGTGTAACCAAGATACAACATTGAAAGAAAGAGTTAATTAGGGGTTTGCTCACAGGATCATCATGGCAGGAAGCAGACAGGCATAGTGCTAGAGCAGTAACTGAGAGCTTTACACCCTGATCCCCAGGCAGCAGGCAGAAAGAGAGAGATTGGGCCCACCTGGCATGGGCCTTGAAAACTTTAAACTCCACCTCCAGTGACACACCTCCTCCAACAAGGACACACCTCCTAATCCTTCCAATCTACTGGGTACTAAGTATGAGAATATTAAGGGAAGGAGGCCTTCTCATGCAAAGCAGCACTTGTCAGTAACATCTCAGCCACTATTACACCTATGGATATATTGCGTTACATTTATCATTATCAACTGTAATGCAAACTCCCAGAGTTCACAGCTGGGTAAGAGTGTTAATATCTTTGTTCCCCGATACCCAGCATGGTGCCTAGTGCCTTCTAGTACTGCAACAACTAACCAGTAGGAAAGAAGCTTCCTAAAGGGTATCAGCTGGATTTCTCCATGTCCTATGGGGGAAAAAAAGTGGATCCTCAGCAATAGGATCCTACTATTAAGTTCTGCAGGGCTTCTTGAAGAAGCAATATCTCCTTTATAGAGTAACTAATTAAACTCTTTTATATAAATGTGTGTGTGTGTGTGTGTGTGTAAGAGGCAGAAAGGGGGAGAGAGAAAGAAAGAGAGAGAGAAAGAGAGAGAGAGAGAGAACAGGAAGCTTATAAAAGAGTAAGTTTCTATATGGCTTTGTTTGCTTGCTTGTATTTGTTGTTTGAGAGAATTTCTTTGTGTAACAGCTCTGGCTGTTCTGGAACTCACTATGAAGAGCAAGCTGACCTCTAACTCATGGAGATCCACCGGCCTCAGCTTTCTGAATGCCACCCAGCCATCTGGCTTTTTAAAATAGCTTTACTGTTCATTATTCCTTTCCTACTCCTTCCACCCTACCTTCCCATCCCTCTCCCCCATTTCAGCTTCCTTCCCAATTATTCCCCTTTTCATTTCACCTGTGTCTTACTATACTTCAAAAGTATACAAATATTTTACATGTGTATTCTGTAAGTAGTAGTATTTAATTTCAACTGCTTTTAAAGAATGATAACTATAGCTTACCATTCTTCCTGAGTTCACGGAAGAAAACATGTGCCAGCATCTGAATAGTTATTCACAGCCCTGGAACTATTCTGGCTAGTAGCTTGTAAACAGATGTGCTTCAACTCCTGACCAAAGTGCTGAGTTGCCAGTGCAAGACTCTGTCCCTCTCTTCTAAAGGAGCCTTGGAGGGGTCAGCTAAACTCTGGAGAGACTGTCAGCCTATCTTTCCTGGGGTGGGGCCTCCAGAAAGTGACAATGTAATGTAAACCACTGAGATCTGGGGATAAGAACAACAGTACAACCCAAATATTCCTGCTCAGCACAGGCTAAAACCAACACTTCTGCCAGATTGTCAAAATGGTCTTTGAATTCTTTTCATTTTAGTCTTTAGTGAGGAGTAAAGTTATTTAAGCTGAGTCATCTGCTATATTCAATAATATGATACTACCCTTGGGTTCTCTTCATAGAGATGATTTTATTATCTCAGGAAATGTCTGTCTAAGGGGAAAAGATGCAAATAATTATATTCTTGTATTGCCTTTCAGAGGTTTCCCCATAATTCACTTAAATATCAAAGTGCTCACCTCTGTTGATACTGTTGAGTCACTACTTACCTCTCAAAGCACTCTACACCCTTGCTTCAAAACCTTCTCTCTCCTTGCCATGCCTGTCATTTCTAGCCATCACATCACAAACCTGGTCCAAGCAGAATATTCATTAATGTAGTTCTGGAAAGAACTGATGTGTCACCCAAATGGTAAGGCTGACTTCCTAGTCCTGGTGTGGAAGACTAAAGAAATACATAGTTTGGGGTATATTTTAAGACTGCAAAGGCCAAAGGAACTAACAATCTCAGGATGGGTTGAAAGGCATAAAGAAGAAGGAAATACCTAAATTGCTTCATTCAGCTTTATAAGCAGGATTCTTCTCTGCAGACTTTTCAGAATAGGGCATTTCTGTATATCTGGAACATTTTCTTTCTTAAATCATGGGTAGGATTCTGACAAAGAGATTATAGGGGTGTGTGTATGTGTGTGCATCTGTGTGTGTGTGTGTGTGTGTGTGTGTGTGTGTGTGTGGTAGAGAGAGAGAAAATAAATTGGGAATACTTATAAAAAGAGAAATAAA
Organism: Sigmodon hispidus; assembly: GCA_004025045.1. Taxonomy (NCBI): domain Eukaryota; kingdom Metazoa; phylum Chordata; class Mammalia; order Rodentia; family Cricetidae; genus Sigmodon; species Sigmodon hispidus. The sequence goes on from PVIH01013199.1 coordinate 2,296, forward strand.
AACATGCATAGCACTTTCTACTAGCAAAGATAAAGAAAAGGGAAGTTCAATGTTTATCAAACACTCCTTATACTTTTAATTTAAAAGGTTTAAGCAACCCAGAATAAGACCTAAAGCTTGGGGAGATCCATTAAATTGTTCAGGGACATACATCCAGTTTGCAGCTTAAAAGCAGAATAATAAACCATAAGCCTTCAGTATCAACAGCAATGGATTTGGATTTTTTTCATCACATGCATACACACCCTAAAATAAATATATTTATGTGCACATGTAATTCCACAAAAATGAACCACATAATGGATCTTCTGATGCCTGTAATTAACTGATGACATGATGTTCTCTTTACATCACTTTTATAGTGCCTGTTGTTCAGTGGTTTCTAAACCAATTTTTTTGAAGCTTATTCAAAACTCTAAAATTGGTGAAGAGAAAAACATACATATATGGACTCATCAATAAGTGGATCAATAAACAAGGGAAGTCATGAGCTCCTGGTAAACTGATAGATTAAAACAGAACCAGTTATTTAAAAACCACAGATCTTGATTGAGAAGTGGAACACTTGGGTAAGTTCTTATGAGTTCAAAATCCTGTTGGGCCCCAGGTTGTGCTAACAATGCACCCCACATAAGCCACAAGCATGTCCATTGCAATAGCATGCACATAAACCACAAATATGCTCATTGAAATAGCATGCACATAAGCCACAAACATGCCCAGTTCTTGTTCGTTCCATCTACTCAAAGTGTATAAGGGTCAGTATCTGAAACCTCATATACATACTCAAGCCTCTATTTAGTGAGAATATAACCTGGTGTTTGCAGCTAGAAAAATCTATCTCTCAAAGGACAGTCTTTTATGTGCTTTTCTGTGACAGAATTCTATCTTGTTCTGAAGTTGAGTAAAAAGTACTTCCATTTTCAAAGTCTTCTCACAGAAGCAGCTCTCCGATGTAATATAACAGCTATTGGTTTGCATCACAATACATATTTAGAGGCTGGATTTTCTCCCCAGAGTATCACGTTAATATGATTTGTTATAACAAAAAAGAAATCAGTAAAAAATGAAATTCCATGCAATTATGTTGCATTACTTTTCACATGATAAATGCAGCTTGTGTTTTTATTGAAGGTTTTAATTTTAAATAAAATTAAATTTTATTTAAGTTTTGAATTTATTGGAAAACATACCTCACTAATTTCTGGCAAATCAAAATGGAAATTTCAGCTATTATAGATAATTTATCTGCTTTAAACAGTTTGTGAGACAAACAGACTGTCTCCAAAGCATACAAGAAGGCTAACATTAAAAACTGTCGCATTCTAGGGAAAGTAGAGTGCATAGTGGGAGCAAAGGCAACTACAGATGAGCAGTAGAAGGGCGTGGAGTTGGTGAAGGCCATAAGGCTATGGAGGGGCAAGAGGTGGCTGGCCCTCGAGTAGCTACAAAGTAGTTAACAAACTGGCTATAAAACAGGCTATGGGATGTGTCAAAGAAAGGTGATTGCCTCATAAATTTCATGTCTCCCTTGCTGTGCACTTCAGACACCTATGGATGGGAGTGAAAGGTGACCTTGTAAAGGTCTTGTAAGAGTTTGAGCCCATCTGTTATTCAGTGGTGATGTCTGAGGAAAGACAAACCCTGGGGGAGCTTGAGGATATGATGGACTGTGGGGCAATGAACAAAATATCCATCAGCCTAATTCTCATTCTTTGTCATCAGATTTTGTCAGTGGCTCTTCCAGCTAGACTATCACCTGCCCTGGTGACTGCAGAGACGTCAACATTGTGCTTCTAGGAATATCCTGAAACCTGTTACTCTATAACCATGGATGCTCTATACACTATCTAAAATTCTTGTGTCTCTGGTCATGGTGGAGCCAGACTCCATGGTGGAGCCCAAGCCTCACTTGCTGAGGAAAGTCCCTATTCTGGCTGAAGATTGAATATGGAATCATAGAAGCCTGTGTATATTCAAGAATGAGCAGGATTACTTGGAACTACACAAACTCCAACCTCAGTAATACCAACAAATGATTGAGCCAGGTTTCTCTCATGACAGCGTACAGAGGGCCTTTGGGTAGATATCAAAACCATCATTATGATGAAGGACACATCTCCACCTCATTGTAAAATGTAAAGAATGAGTCTACCTCTGGAAGGATCACCATGTGGGTCCAAGCCATGTTGACCCTCGGTATAACTACTTCTCTCCCTGAATTGTGTGTCCCTCTCCCAGTCAGAAATCCTGTCCCTTTTGTCTTCATGATCTATGGTCTGGATCTCTTTGTGCTTGAAGCTTCAATGTCTCCTTCTTTTATGTCAGTGTAGAGAAGGTGAAGTTCTTAGAAAGCAAGCCAGTATGCCACCATGGAAGATAGCTAACAGCTTTACTTAGAATCTGGTCATTATTCATCTCAACAAACACAATATTTTCCAGAAGATAAATGCTTGTGTCTTCAAGCAGCTGACACTAGGCCTGGCCAGCAATACGGAAAGAAGACAAGTTCTGCAGGTGGGATGACCTCAGAGAGTGAAGCAGCAGGCAGCCAAGAACCACATCCAGCATCCCAGCAATGAACTGCACTTCAAAGCCCTTGAAGCTTACCCAGGAGAACTTCCCAGAGATCAGCCTGAGCTGGGCCTGGAGCCACCAAGCTCTGAAAGTATTCACATGCAAGAGCAAACACAGTATCCTTGGCTACTGAAGTAGAACCCAGGTGTGGTACTCTAAAGACTGAGCTTCCTGAAGCATTACCAGTGAAAACCATAGTGTATTCCTTATACTCTGACACTTTTCCACTGCACATCTTTTGAACCACCTAGGTGCTGGGAAGGACCCATCCCTACTAGTAAAAAAACATTTCTTTTTGCTTTCTACAATTGGCTTTTGTTTGGCTTGGTTAGTTTGCTGGCTACCTATCTGCAAAATGTCTTGAGTTCCTTTTCTTAATATATCTTTAGCAGAGGCTTAGCATTAGTAGAATTGCTAGGAGTCTGCAGGAAGGGGAAGAGATACATTTCAAGATAAAAATCTTTACTTGAAAAGAATAGTGTAACTGTGGTTTCTTTCTTGTTTATATGTTTATGCTTCCAGTGTTAAAAAAAATAACTATTCTAATTTTATTCCAAATATGGTAATTAACAAATTTGATCTTACTTAAATTTTTCCAATAAAAAGGACTTTGAAAGAAATAGCCACTCTTTTATTTCCCTCTATTTATAAGCATGCTGTGACATTCTTTCTTTGCAGACATGACTCATTACCAAACCCCACTGGAGCATTGAATAAATACTCAGTGGTAACATAGCAACAGCTGGCAGCAACATCGACCCATCAGATGGTGACCTCTTCTCTGTTTAGGGTCCTCAGAGAGACTAGTCATCCTTGACTTTGATTCTGTGTATGTATATTTCCTGCTCTTATTTTTGGTGTGAAGCTAAAGAACATAGATATATCAATACGGCATAGCTCTATCTTGACCACTGTGTGTTAATTCTTGTAGATCTGGAAAGATAATTTACAAGTTTTGATAATTATTTGATAAAAATTTTCAAAATTTAGAAATGTATACCAATAACAACAAGGAAGACATTTCCACATAAAGGTATGCCTTAAGCCTGAACTCCTCAGGACTGATCTGGCCTACTGTTCAGGCAATGTGATGTGACAGTGTGACATGACAGAGTCACTGGGGAGATTAGAAGCCTTCAGTTCTCCAGGTGAGTGTCCACCAACCATTGTTGTGTAAGCTTCAGCTCACTCCCTAACTTTCCATGAATTCTCTTCAGACACCTTTAAAATCAGTTGAAATGAAGCTGAAAGTTTTTAATCTGCATTTTACAGTGTTCAGTATACCACTCTTAGTTAAATTTGCTTCCTTTTATTAAAGTTATTCCAAGAACTATACTTTCTCTCTTCAGATGATTGTGTTATGAATCAGATTGTTTTCTTTTTATTAAAAATAAATTCTTCTTTCATATACTGTGTCCCAAGCCCAGTCCCCTGACCCTCCACTCCTGCTCACTCTTTGACCTCTGCCCCAGATCCACTGGGAAAGCTCCTTGCTACTATACAGAGAAAGTCTTAATTTTTAACAATTTAAGTTTTTGAGCAAATGCTGAATGTTGTACATCATCCCCCATACACCCTACTCTTCTTCCTGTTGCTGCTCCCCCTTTCTGCTTAGTCCCCTGTGTCTTACTGAACAGTTTAACTCCTACTGTCATGTCATATACACATACATAATTTCATATATCCATATGAAAAGTAAGAATCACAAATAAGAAAAACATACAATACTTATCCTTTTTAGACTGGCTTACTTTATTTAACATGATTATGTGCAGTTGCATGTTATTTCCTGCAAGTGACATGACTTTGTTTTCTTTATGTCAGGAAAAAATTCCATTGTGTATATACACTACATTTTCCTTGTCCATTCCCTTGTTGTTAGACACCTGTGTTGGTTTCATAAGAACTGCAGTGAATGATGCTGCAATAAACACTGATGAGAAATCATCCCTGTGATAGTTTAGCTTGGAGTCTTTTGGGTAAATACACAAAAGTGGGACAGCTGTGTCACACAGCAAGTGGATTGGTTTGCAGTCCCTCCAGCAGTGTATAGAATTCCATTTGGGTTTGTTCATATCGTTGTACCATTTACTGTTATTTGTTTTGTTAAACATTGACATTCTGACTGGGGTGATAGAGAATCTTAATGTATTTTCATATGGTGAGGAGGACATGAATGTGAATGTGCAGGTAGATATACTCATGCACACACATGCAGAGGACCAAGAAGTATGACAGGGGTCTTCTTCCATCCTTCTACCAACTTTGAAGTCTTTGGCTTTGACGTCTTTCTGTGTCCACTTCCTGTCCAATTCAGGAGTCACAGGCACATGCAGCCAGGCATTTTATATTGGTGCTTGGTGTTCAAGCTCAGATACTCATCCTTGTGAAGCAAACTGAGCCTACTGAGCCCTCTCTTTTTGAGCCCTCGATGTAGTTTTTGGCATGAAGTGTTTCTGATGAGCAGTGATGCTGTGAACATTTTATCTCATTTTTATTGTCCATTCTTATTTCAGATTTTGAGGATTCTCAGTTTATTAGCTCATTTTTTTTGTAACCCATCTGTCTTAGCCAGTGTTCCACTGCTGTGAAGAGACACTGTGACCATAAAGGAAAGCATTTAAGTGGGGCTGGCTTACAGTTCAGAGGTTTAACCCATTGTCACCAGGGCAGGAAGCATGGCAGAATGCAGGCAGACATGGTGCTAGAGTACGGCTGAGAGTTCTATATCTGGAGAGATAGACACCGAGCCTTGCTTGAGCATTAGAAATCCCAAAGTCCATCCCCAATGACACACTTCCTCCAACAAGGTCATACTTTCTAATCCCTGCCAAATAGCACCACTGCCTAAAAACCAAGCATTCAAATACATGAGCTTCTGGGAGCCATTCCTATTCAAACCACCACACCATCTTGCTGTGGAATAATCCTTTTGAAAGATCATTGCTCAAATTTGTTTAATAAAACACAGATTGGCCAACCAGCAGACAAAAAATATAGGCAAGGTGATCAAACTGAGGGTGCTGGGAATAAGAAGGGCAGAGTCAGAGGAGTTACTAGCCAGATACAGAGGGAGCAGGAGATGTACATGCTATGCCAATAAAGGTACCTCTCTTTGGCAGAGCATAAATAAGAAATATGAGTTAATTTAAACGTAAGAGTTACATAGTAACAGGCCTGAGCTGTCAGCTGAGCATTTATAATTAATATAAGCCTCAGTATGTTAATTTGGAAGATCCTGGTGAGACAGAAACTTCCACCTACATCATGTCTTCATTGCATTAACTGTATCTTTTGCTATAAAGAAGGTTTTTACTACCTTCAGTTTCATTTGTCACCTATTTCCCTGATTTCCTGAGCAACCATAATCTATTAAGAAAGCAGTTGTAGAAACCTATATCTTGGAGTATTTTCTCCACTTTCTGCTCTGATAATGTTTGAGTTTTGGACCTTAGATTAAGATCCATAGTCTACTGGGAATAGATTTTTATGTAGAATAAGAAATATGGCTTCACTTTCATTCTTGTTCTTGGTGATATTCACTTTCACAAGCACCATTTGTAGAAGATGCTGTCTTCAATTTATCTTTGTCAAAAAATCAGGTGGCTATAGTTTCTTGGCTTTATATTTGGATCATGTGTCCATTGATTTTTGTGTCTGTTTTGTGCGATATCATGTTGTTTCTGATACCGAGAGTGTATTATAGCTTGAAGTCAGATGTGATGATACTTGGAGCATTATTCATTTTGTGCAAAATTGCTTTGACTTTTTAGGGTCTTTATACTTCTAAATGAATATGAATGTTTTCTATTTCTATGAAGTATGCATTTGGAACTTTGATTGGGATAGAAATGAATCTGTGACTTCCTTTTGGTGTAACAGCAAGTATCACAATATTGGTTCATCAGACTCATGAGTAATGACAGGTCTTTCTGTTTTCTCATGTATTCCATAATTTATTTCTTCAAAGTTGCTGAGTTTTCATTGTAGATGTCTTTTACATTCTCACTTGAGTTTATTCCAAGGTACTATTTTTAGGCTGTTGGAAAAGGATTGTTCTCCAAATCTCTTCTCAGTATGTTCATCATTGAGGTGGGAAGGATATTGATGTGTGGTAAATTTTTCTACCATTTTGGTGAAATAGTTTATTATCTATAAGAGTTTTTCTTGTGAAGTATTTAATATTTCTCATGTGTATATTCATATCATGTGCAAATAAGGATGCTTTGGCATGTTCCTTTTCTGTTTGAATCCTTTTATTTTCCTCTTTGTATTATTGTTCTAGCCAAGACCTTCAAGCATTACATGGAACAATGTGGGGAAAGTAGGACTGGAGAGATGACTCAAGTAATGAAGAGCAATTGCAGCTCTTGCAAAGGATCTATATTTGACTCAAAGCACCTTCATGGTGACCCACAACCATTCATAACTATTGTTTTAATATCACTGCTTATTTTATATCTGTTCAAATTTTTTCTTTTTAGTTTATTTTTTAAGTTTATTGTACATGGCAAAAAAGACTTTATTTTCCAAAAACAAATAAAATACAGTGACAAGGAAAAAAAAGAAATATGCAACAATGCCATTTTGTACAATAAATATTATTGAGATCAAATGAACAGCACAACACTATATTACATATAATTTTCAGATCCCAAGGTGTTCAGTGGTTGTGGTTTGGTGCTTTGCAGCTTGGATTTCCTTTACTTTTTTCTTAAGTCTGCTAATGAGTGAATTCATCTTCTGCTTATGTTTCTGGGTTTGTGATACCTTACTCAGGAGGTTATTCTCCAATTCTATCCATTTGCCTGTGAATTTTAGGATATCATTTTTTTTCTAACTGATGAGTTGTACTCCATTGTGTAGATGTACCACAGTTTGTTAATCCATTCTTCAGTTAAGGAACATCTAGGTTGTTTCCATACTCTTGCTATTATGAATACTGCTACTATGAACATAGTTGAGCTAATACTTTTGGGGTGCAAATGTGCATTTTTAGGGCATATGCCCAATAGTGGGGTTGCTGGATCCTAGGGGAGATTGATTCCCAGTTTTCTGAGAAACTGCCATACTGCATTCCAGAGTAGCTGAACAACCAACAATGGAGAAGGAATCCCCTTGCTCCATATCCTTTCCAGCATAGGCTGTCATCTGTGTTTGTAATCTTAGCCATTCTGACAGTTGTAAAGTGGTATCTCAAAGTTGTTTTGATTTGCATTTTTCTGATGGCTAAAGATGTTGAGCACTTTTTCAAGTGCCTTTCAGCCATTTGTAATTCTTCTGCTGAGAATTCCTTTTTTAGTTCTAAACCCCATTTTTTAATTGGGTTGTTTAGCGGTTTTGGCTCTCATTTCTTGAGTTCTATATCAATTTTAGAGATTAGTCCCATGTCACTTGTAGGGTTAGTAGCAATATTTTTCCCATTCTATAGGCTGTCATTTTGTTTTATTGACTGTGATTTTGTTTTCTTCCTTAATTTCTTCCTTGACTCAGAGGTGGTTCAGTTGAATGATGTTTAGTTTCCATGAGTTGGTAGGTTTTCTGTGATTCTTGATGCTGTTGAACTCTAACTTTAGACCATGGTGATCTGATAAGGTACAAGGAGTTATACTCTTTTTTTGTACCTGTTGATATTTGCTTTATGACCTAGTATGTGGTCAATTTTAGAGAAAGTTCCACAGGGTGCTAAGAAATATGTATATTCCTTTTGGTTTGGGGGAGGATTCGGTATATATCTATTAAATCCATTTGGGTCATAACTTCTGTTAGATCCCTTATTTCTCTGTTGAGTTTCTGTATGGTTGACTTATCCAAGGGTGAAAGTGGGGTTTTGAAGTCTCCCACTATTAGTGTATCAGGTTTGATATGAGGTTTAAGCTTTAGTATATGTAGTCACCCTTGTGTTGGGGGCATAGATATTCAGGATAGAAACTTCATCTTGGTGGATTTTTTGATATTACTAATATTTATTCTGATATATATTTGTCTCATCTTGGTGGATTTTTCCTGAGATGAATAAGTAGTGTCCATCCTGGTCTCTTTATATTGATTTTTAGTTCAAAGTCTATTTTGTTAAATATTAGAATGGATACACCAGCTTGTTTCTTAGGGCCACTTGATTGGAAAGTCTTTTCCAACCCTTAACTCTGAGCCTGTGTCTGTCTTTAAAGATGAAGTGTGTTTCTTGTATGCAGTAGAAACATGGTTTCTGTTTTTGTATCCATTGTGCTAGGGTGTGTCTTTCCATAGGTGAATTGAGTCCATTGATATTAAGGGATAATAATAATGATCAATATTTCTCATCATTTTTGATAGTAGTTTGTATTTCTTTTCTTCAGTGAGGGTGGGGGATTCTTCTGTGGGCTTATCAGTTGTCTGTGGTTACATGGGTGTTTCTGGTTTCCTTAGGTTGGAGTGTTCCCTCTAGGGCTTTTTGCAGGACATGATTTGTGGTTAGGTATTGTTTAAATATGGTTATGTCATGAACTATCTTGTTTACTCCATCTATGTTGATTGATAGTTTTACTGGTTATAGTAGTCTAGGTTGACGTCCATAGACTTTTAGTGTCTGTATAATGTCTGATCAGGATCTTCTTGCTTTCATTGTTTTTATTGAATAGTCAGGTGTTATTTTTATGGGTATGCCTTCATAGGTTATTTGGCCTTTTTCCTTTGCAGCTCTGAGTATTTTTTCTTTGTTCTGTAGCTTTAGTAGTCTGATTGTTATATGGTGAGCAGACTTTTTGTGGGTCCAGTCTATTTGGTGTTCTGTAGGCTTCCTGTATCTTTTTTAAATTTATTTATTTATTTTTTAAGACTTAAACACAATTGGCCAATTCTTAACCAAATTAAAAAAAAAGAAAGACCTACTTCAATAAAACTAGAAATTGAAAGGCAAACATTATAATAGATATGAATGAAATTCAAGAAAATCATAAGGACATACATTATAAATTTGTTTTAATAAATTGAAGATTCTGAATAAACTAGTGATTTTTTAGATAGCTAAATTAAACCTAAATCCAATGAATGATTTTAACATATGCATACTTTGTAACCCTGAAATACTTAAAATGCTAATAAAATACTCCATACTAAAATTAAAAAAGAGCAATAATAGAAACAAACACAAGAAAATATGGACTTACTATAGAGTTCTATTATAACTTAAAAAACTAAGACAAATAATATCATATAATTCCATAAAAGTTAAAAAAGAAACAAACTTTTATTAAATAAACTTTTAAACAAAGACTTTAAAAGTTACAAAGCCAGTGAAACCCTGATATTAATCATAGTATTTCTTTTTTCTCATATATATATATATGTATGTATATATGTTATGTGGTATTTTTACATCATTATAGGCATTTCCTTCTTTAGGTTGGCAAAGTTTTCTTCCATGATTTTGATGAATATATTTTCTGTGCCTTTGAACTGATGTTCTCTTTCTTTGATTCCAATTATTCTCAGGGTTAGACTCTTCATGGTATCCCAGATTTCCTGGACATTTTTGTGTTATGACTTTTTTGGTTTTAGTATTTTCTTTACCTGATGTATCTATTTCCACTATTGAGTCTTCTACCCAGAGATTCTTCCTTTCATCTCTTGGATTCTGTTGGTTATACTTGAATCTGTGGTTCTGGGTCTTTTATTCCGGTTTCCTATTTCCAGCTTTGTCTCGGTTTGTGCCTTCTTTATTGCTTCTATTTCAATTTTTAATTCCTGAAATGTTTCTTTTACCTGTTTGTTTTCTTTTTCTTGGTTTTCTTTATTTTCTTTCAGCAATTTGTTTATCTCTTCCAATTTTCTGTCTGTATTTTCTTCTATTTCTTTAAGAGAATTTTTATATCCTCTTTTAAGGCTTCTATTAGCTTCAAAAAGATGTTTTTAAGGTCGTTTCCTTCCATTTCCTCTTCATTGTTATGTTCAGGTCTTGAAGTTATAGAACCACTTGCTTCTTCTGGTGATGTTGTGTTGATCTTTGTATTGTTGTATGTGTTTTTGCACTGGCATCTGCCCATTGTTTTCTCAATTCACTCTTGGTTAGTTATTGGTCAGCACTTAGTAGGTTATTAGTCTGGGGGATTTTAGTCAGTTTTGTGTTCAGAGGGTTGGCTGGTCCCCTGCAGTTGCAGATTTGGGTAGGGGGTGGCCTGCGGAGGCTGTGTTTTGTCTCTGGGCCAGAGCTCAGAGAGTAGTAGTCTCCACTTGGCCTCTTAGCTGTGCTTCTAGGGGCTCGGCTACTCCCATGTAGTCATGGTGCTATGACACCACCCATGGTCTTTGCAGGCTATGGCCCACAAAACCCATGCCCTGTCTCTGGGCCTGGGATCAGAGAACAGAAGTCTCTGCTTCTAAATTGTTTGTTTTATAGTAGGTATAATGAATAGTTTTATGTCAACTTGATACAAGATAGTTATCTTAAAAGAAGAAACCTCTATTGAGAAAATGCCTCCATAAGATCTAGCTGTGGATCATTTTAATTAGTGATTGTTGATGAGGGAAGGCACTATTGTAGGTGGTGTCAGCTCTGGGCTGCTAGTCCTGGGTTCTATAAGAAAGTAGGCTGAGAAAGTCTTGGCATACAGGGCAATAAGCAGCACCCCTCCATGGCATCTATATCAGCTTCTGCCTCCAGGTTCCTTTGTATTTGAGCTTCTGTCCTGACTTCCTTTCATGATGAACAGTGCTATTTAAGCCAAATAAACTCTTTCCAAAATGAGAGCAACAGATTTGTTCTTTACGGAGTTTATCAAGGCTGACATCAAGGAACAGACTATCTCCCAGGCATTATAAAACAAAGAACAAATAACATGACATGTATGTCTACATAGTAGCCAACATCTTAAAAATGTAATATACAGGTATAGTTAGGATTGTTGTCAAATTTTCTATAAAGTCAGTATGTAACCTGAAGTTTTCCAACCTGTCAAGGTCCATGGCCCAGAGGAACCTTTCCCACACTCATCACACAGGCACCTATAAAATAATTATTAAGAAGGCTATATTAATTACAAACTGTTTGATCTAGGGCTCAGGCTGATTACCAACTAGCTCTTACAAGTTGACTCAACCCATTTTTATTATCTACATATTGCTGTTCAATTTTCTCTGTAGTTTCTAGTCTCAACCCAGCATTTGTCCTCAGGCCTAAGAACAATCTTCAACATTATCTGAAGTGCAGGTCAGCTATGCATAAATCTGGTAAATTTGTTTTTATTAAAGAAAGGTCCTAATTTTACCTTTCTTTTTCAAGACTGATTTCATCAGACACAAAACTCCACATTAGCAAGTGTCTTTTCTCTTTGGTTCACTTTGAAAATTCTGTCTTCATGATCAGCTATTATCCTTTAATTCTGATAGCAATTAAATATAAGTCCCTCATTGTTACCTGAACATACTGAGTGAATTTTCTCAAGTTGTCTTAGAGTTTCTCTATTTCATTGATTCCAGCAGTTTGCAGTTTACCTGTGATATCCTTCAGTGTGGGTATTTTCTATGTTTTTTGGTTTGTTTGAAATGGGATGTTATTATGTAACCCAAGCTTGTCTCAAACTTATAAAAAAAGTTATTCTCCTGTTTCAACATCTCAAGTACATGGGGCCACATATGTCAAATCACTGTATGTGGCTAAAACATGTTTATCCTTGGAAGTTTCTCAGTTTTTTTGAACTCACAAGTTTTTGTTTATCATAGTTTTAGGAAGCAAAAGCAATTATAATGGTCTCAAATACTTTTCTTCATTTATGTTTTGTTTTTGTACTCTGAATTTATTGTTAAACTCCTCACTACCTCTCTACAGCTCACTAAGGCTGTCAAGACTTTTTGAGATTATTTGTAAATGATATTCCTGCTCTGCTGATTCTGATTATTTAACTCATTTTTGGCAGTTTACAATCTTATAGGAAGCACATCTATTTTGAATATTTTATATCAGACAAAATTTTAACTTTAGAGTTTCTATCTGTTCCTCTTTTACAGTCTCCATTTCTCTTTTGAGATTCTGCTCATCTGCTCATTCATGATGAAACACATCTCTTTCTGCCCATGAAAATACCAAAAATAGCTTCAATATATTTTTAAGATTATTCTGGCATCTGAGTCATCTTAGTGTCTTGTTCTTCTCCACATCTTCAGTTGGTTTTTGCCCTATGGGCACTGTTCATAATAATAACCTTTCACTTTTTTTTCTCACTGTGAAGAGCTTAGAGTTAAATTCTAGACACCTGTAGCTAGTCTTTTTGGCCATCAGTCTTGCTGCTGGCTCACTAATTTTTGCTCACGATTTTCTCCTTGTCCAAATTTGTTCAATTATTTATAGATTTGAGCTCAGTATAATTATTTTATTTAAAATATTTTTCAGAATGGTCTGTAATGTTGATTAAGAAAAATTTAAGGGAAGCAGAAAAAAAGGAAAGAAAGAACCACCCTAGTTAATACTTCTGCCTGCATGGCTTCATTTGTATTCTTGGCTGACTCTAATCCTAAGAAAGTTGTTTTCCGGACCTCTGTCAGTCAGCTTCTCTGGGAGTATATTCAGCCAGGCATTGCTTGATGACTGTAAATGTTCCCTAAGCCCTGCCACTGTAGACAAAGGCATATGAAGACATTTCCTGAATGATCAGCAAGCTGATGTTGAAGACACTGCCTGTTATATTCTTCAATAATAAAGTCAGAGAACTCAGTGCTTTCTTTTCATTGCTACCTGGGGAGTTTCTGTGAGAGTCTATTTCAAAAACATAGGTTTTCATCAAGTAGAAACTATGTTTTCCGTGCCAGGAATATTAATGCATACATCACCAAAATTGGATCTAAAGATAAGCGCAGGGCCAGCTCCAGAGACCTCAATCTAAACATTCCCTATTTATCATAGGCTTCCAGTGTCCCTACAAAGCCATTTTGGCAGCTCAAAAGTATGATCTAGGAATCGAACTCAACTTTTAAAAGAACTAATATATGGAAAGTCTTAGCTTTGTAGAAATTCAACCTTCAAAACAATCATCATACAACGAAACCATAGTACTAAGAGAAATGTGAACACAACAAAAATTGATTTATAAACCCTTAGCTCAGAGTTGGAAGCTGAATGTTACCATTGGATAAATAATCTAGAATGAGGTAATAAAGTTTCCTGTCTAGTGAGAAAAAAACCCTAACAAATTTACTCATGTGAAAATCTACTAAAAAACTAGAATTCACCAAGTAGAAAAAAACATGAAATATAAATATAATATGCTACTTAATAAAACATTAAGGCATAATAGTAAATAGACTTTCTATGTAATTAATATTTAATTTAACTAATTCTGAGGTCAGTAGCTTTGGGAAATATAAGAACAAGACCTTCAGTGGGGACTCTGTCATTTACTAGGCATTTGAACTTGAGCACATTTTTAGTGCAGCTTCTGTCTGACTTTTGTACTACTACTGCTTCATGGTAGAGTAGTTAGAATTGTAAATGACATAATGGATAAAATTGTTTACTCCAATTGCAGGAATTTGACATGTGCTTAATAAATGGTATTGTGAAAGCTCCATATCTATCACTAAAAGAGCACTATGGAATTTCAGGCTATCTATTTTCTTCTTGAACCCATAACATCTTCTGTTTGGTTACTGGGCCAGAAACAAATATTGTTTCCATATTTCAGGTCACTCAAATGTGAATCACAAAATCATGAACCACTGGAATTGAATATTGCAGAAAAATAAATACTCATGTAAGAAAAAAACATCATAAAACACCTGTTTGGAAAAATAAAAGTGAGGCTTCTGGGACTGGGTGCTGTCTGCAGAGTCCCAGCACACTCTGTGGCAGGGGCAGATAGAGTCTGCCTCTCACCATACCCACAGCTGCTGCTGAGGGAATTTGCATGGCTACCCACCTCGATCTCGAACTGAGCGATCAGATAACTATAGGAGTCCCTGAAGGACAGACTCAGACCCCGCCCAGAGAGGTGACAGGAGGCACACAAGCCCGAGTGCCACAACTGACCAGGACCCATCTAATCATGAACCACTGAAGCCATGGGCAAACGTCAGTGCAAAAAAATGCATAATAATACAAAGAACAACATAGTAACTCCAGAAGAGAGTGGCGATCTTACAAATATAAGACCTGAACTGAGCAATGAAGAGGAAACAGAAGGAAGCAACACCAAAACTCCCTTTTTGATGATCATCGAAGCTCTCAAAGAAGATATGAAAAATAGCCAAAAAGAAATAGAAGAAAATACAAACAAAAAATTGGAAGAGATGAACAAATCTATGAAAGAAACATGCCAGGAACTAAAAGCTGAAATAAAAGCTGAAATAAAAGCTAAAATAGAAGTAATAAAAAAGGCACAAAATGAGGCAAAGATGGAAATAGAAAACCTAAAGAAAAAAGCTGGAACCACAGATTCAAGCATAAAAAATAGAGTTCC
>PVIH01013199.1:17400-59711 GCA_004025045.1 Sigmodon hispidus
AAAATGTTCAGGAAATCTGGGACACCATGAAAAGACCTAATTTGAGAATAATAGGAATAGAAGAAGGAGAAGAATACCAGCTCAAAGGCACAGATAATGTTTTCAATAAAATCATAGAAGAAAACTTCCCTAACCTGAAGAAGGAAATGCCTATAAAGATACAAGAAGCTTACAGAACACCAAATAGATATGATCCCCCAAAAAAGTCAGTGTGCCACATTATAATCAAGCCATAAAACATACAGAACAAAGAAAAAATTTTAAGAGCTGCAAAAGAAAAGGGCCAACTCACATATAAAGGCAGACCCATCAGAATAACGCCTGACTATTCAATGGAAACAATGAAAGCTAGAAGGGCTTTGTCAGAAGTTATACAGACGCTAAAACAGCATGGATGCCAAACTAGAATACTATACCCTGCAAAATTATCAATCACCACAGATGGAGTAAACAAGGTATTTCAGGACAAAGTCAGACTGAAAGAATATCTATCTACCAATCCAGCACTACAGAGAGTATTAGAAGGAAAACTCCAAACTGAGGACCCCAGATAAACCCACGAAATCACAAACAATCAATAATTCCACAGAAGAATACCCTAGAGAAAGAAAATACAAACAAGTTACCACCAAAAACAGCAGGAAATATGAATCAATGGTCATTAATTTCCCTTAATATCAATGGTCTCAACTCTCCTATAAAACGTCACACACTAACAAGGTGGATACAACAATAGAAGCCATCCTTCTGTTGCCTACAAGAAACACACCTCAACCGCAAAAACAGACACAGGCTTAGAATAAAGGGTTGGGAAAAGATTTTCCAGTCAAATGGTCCTAAGAAACAAGCAGGGGTTGCAATCCTATTATCTAACAAAGTAGACTTTAAGCTAAAAGCAGTTAAAAGGAACCAAGAGGGTCACTACTTATTCATCACAGGAAAAATTGGTCAAGAGGAAATTTCAATCTTGAATATTTATGCCCCTAATATAAGAGTACCTACTTATGTAAAAGAAACACTGCTAAAGCTCGAATCCCACATCAATTCTTACACCCTAATAGTGGGAGACTTCAATACCCCACATTCAATCCTGGATAGATCAACCAGACAGAGTCTCAACAGAGAAATAAGGAGTCTAAAAGAGGTTTTGATGAAAATGGATTTAATAGATATCTACAGAAGCTTCCACCCAAAAGCAAAGGAATATACATATTTCTCAGCTCCTCATGGAACTTTCTCCACAATTGACCATATAATTGGTCATAAAGCAAATATCAACAGACACAAAAAAATGGAAATAATCACTTGTAACATATCGGACCACCAGGGCCTAAAGTTAGAGTTAAACAACATCAAAACCCAAAGAAAGCCTACAAACTCATGGAAACTAAACATCACTCAGCTGAACCATCTCTGGGTCAAGGAAGAAATTAAGAAAGAAATTAAAGTCTTCCTAGAATTCAATGAAAATGAATCTACAATGTACCCAAACTTGTGGGACACAATGAAAGCAGTCTTTTGAGGAAAATTCATAGCGCTAGATGCCTATATGAAAAAGCTAGAGAAATCCCACACTAGAGACCTAACAGTGCAGCTGAAAGTCTTAGAACAATGAGAAGCAAACTCACCTAGAAGGAGTAGACGGCAGGAAATGATCAAACTTAGAACTGAAATCAATACAATTGAAACAAAAAGAACAATAGAAAGAATCAATGAATCTAAGAGTTGGTTCTTTGAGAAAGTTAACAAGATAGATAAGTCCTTAGCCAAACTAATCAAAAAACAGAGAGAGAGTGTTCAAATCAACAAAATCAGAAATGAAAAAGGGGACATAACAACAGACCCCCAGGAAATACAGAGAATTATCAGATCATATTTTGAAAATCTGTATTCCACAAAAATGGAAAACCTAGAAGAAATAGGCAGCTTTCTGGACAGGTACCATCTACCAAAACTAAATGAAGATCAGATTACTTACCTAAACAGGCCTATAACCCTTAAGGAAATTGAAGCTGTCATTAAAAATCTCCCCAAAAATAAAAGCCCTGGTCCAGATGGTTTCAGTGCTGAATTCTACCAGACATTCAAAGACGAATTACTACCATTACTCCTCAAATTATTTCACACAGTAGAAACTGAAGGAATATTGCCAAATTCCTTTTATGAGGCCACAATCACCCTAATACCCAAGCCACTCAAAGACACAACAAAGAAGGAGAACTACAGACCAATTTCCCTCATGAATATTGATGCGAAAATTCTCAACAAAATTTTGGCAAACCGTATACAACAATGTATAAAAGATATCATCCACCACGACCAAGTAGGCTTCATCCCAGAAATGCAGGGCTGGTTTAACATACAAAAAACTGTAAATGTTATCCATCATATAAACAAACTAAAGAAACAAAACCACATGATCATACCCTTAGATGCGGAAAAACCTTTGACAAAATCCAACACTCCATTATGATTAAAGCCCTGGAGAGATCAGGAATACAGGGAGAATACCTATATATAATAAAGGCGATTTACAAGAAGCCAACAGCCAGTATCAGACTTAATGGAGAAAAACTCAAAGCAATCCCACTAAAGTCAGGAACTAGACAAGGATGTCATCTCTCCCCTTATCTATTCAATATAGTTCTCGAAGTTTTAGCTAAAGCAATAAGGGAACGAAAAGAGATTAAGGGCATACAAATTGGAAAAGAAGAAGTAAAGCTATCTCTATTTGCAGATGATATGATTGTATGCATAAGTGACCCACAAAATTCTTCCAAGGAACTGCTACAGCTGATAAACACCTTCAGCAATGTAGCAGGATACAAGATTAACTCAAAGAAATCAGTAGCCCTTCTATACACTAGAGATAGAAGAGCTGAAAAAGAAATAAGGGAAACATTACCCTTCATAATAGCTGCAAACAGTATAAAATACCTTGGAGTAACTATAACCAAAGAAGAAACAGATCAATTTGACAAAAATTTTAAATCACTGAAGAAAGAAATTGAAGAGGATATCGGAAAATGGAAAGCTCTCCCATGTTCCTGGATTGGTAGGATCAACATACTAAAAATGGCAATTCTACCAAAGGCAATCTACAGATTCAATGCACTGCCCATCAAAATCCCAACACAATAATTTTGGACCTTGAAAAGAACAATACTCAATTTCATTTGGAATAACAGGAAAGCTAGGATTGCCAAAACAATCTTACTCAACAAAAGAACCTCAGGAGGTATCACCATCCCTGATCTCAAGCTATAATATAGATCTACAGTAATAAAAACAGCCTGGTACTGGCATAAAAACAGACTTGTGGACCAATGGAATAGAACTGAGGATCCAGACATTAACCCAAAAACCTATGAACACCTGATTTTTGACAAAGAGGCCCAAAACATTCAATGGAAAAAAAGTATATTTAACAAATGGTGTTGTCATAGCTGGATGGAAGTGTGTAGGAAAATGCAAATAGATCTGAGCCTATCACCCTGCACAAAACTCAAATCCAAGTGGCTCAAAGACCTCAACTTAAACCCAACCACTTTGAACTTGATAGAAAAGAAAGTGGGAAACACAATTCTACAAATTGGCACAGGCAGCCACTTCCTAAATATAACACCAGTGGCACAGACACTAAGACCAACAATCAATAAGTGGGATCTCCTGAAGCTAGGAAGCTTCTGCAAAGCCAAGGACACTGTCAATAGGACAAAAGGACAGCCTACAGAATGGGAAAAGATTTTCACCAACCCTACAAGTGATAGAGGACTGATCTCTAAGGTATATAAAGAGCTCAAGAATTTAGAGCCCAAAACCTTGAATAACCCTATTAAAAAATGGAGTACAGATCTAAAAAGGGAATTCTCAGCATAGGAACTACAACTGGCTAAAAGGCACCTGAAAAAGTACTCTTCATCTTTAGCCATCAGAGAAATGCAAATCAAAACAACTTTGAGATACCACCTAACACCTGTTAGATTGGCTAAGATAAAAGGCACAGATGACAGCCTATGTTGGAGAGGATGCGGAGCAAGAGGAACACTCCTCCATTGTTGATGGGAGTGTAAGCTTGTTCAGCCACTTTGGAATGCAATATGCTGGTTCCTCAGAAAATTGAGAATCAATCTCCCCAAGGACCCAGCAATACCACTTCTGGGTGTATACCCTAAAGAGGCACATTCATACTCCAAAGGTATTAGCTCAACTATGTTCATAGCTGCATTATTTGTAACAGCAAGAACCTGGAAGCAACCTAAATGTCCCTCAATTGAAGAATGGATTAACAAACTGTGGTACATCTACACAATGGAATACTACTCAGCAGTAAGAAAAAATTATATTCTAAATTTGCAGGCAAATGGATGGATTTGGAGAATATCCTCCTGAGCGAGGTATCACAATCCCAGAAAGATAAGCAGGGGACGTACTCACTCATTAGTGGTCTCTAAGCAAACAAACAAGAAAAAAAGCCAAGCATCCCCAGCGGCAAACCACAACCACTGAACATCTTGGGATCAGAAACACCCTGGACTGACCCTTCGGACCCCACTCCAATATAGGAACATCTGACTCACTCTTGAGGGAGGGTGGACAAAACTGGATTTGGCCAGGAGTGGAGATGGATCCAAGCATCATTGGGTCAGTGGGACCATAGGACTGTCTGCTCCCTGCCCAGGGAGGGGATGGGGAGTTGCGGAGAAGTAAAATGACCTGATGTGGTGGGAGGAGGAAGGGACCTTGAATAAGGATATACAGGAATGGAAAAAAAATTCAGAGGGAAAGCTGAACACAAAGTAAATATATGTGTAGCAATCTTATTTGCATTATCACCCTTGATAAGTCATGCTTATGATTTTTATCTTCTTTATAGTTATTAACTTTTCAGCATTTTAAATTCATTTTACTGTTTTTTTGATTAATACAAAATAAATAAAGAAGAAAAAATATCAGGAGATAGTGAGGCTTCTCCCAAACATGTGAACTGTACTATATGAAGAAAATGTGCTTTGTCCTGGCTGGGGCTGAGGATGTTGGGGTGGCAAGTATCTGTATGTAGGTGCTCCATTTCTTGGAATTTATGAGAAAACTAGTTTTAATTGAAGGTGTTTTATTCAGCTAATTTCTTTCAAAATAATTGCTTGTGTACTTTTAGAAAGGGTTGTAAGCATTGCTTTATTTTGATCTGTATCTGTAATTCAAGCAGTAAGGAGGTGGGAGCAGGAAGAACTTGGTTTTCAGGCTAGCTTATTCTACATATCAAGTGTCAGTCCAACCAAGCACAACATAGTGAGACTTTCTAAAAAAGAAAAAAGAAAAAAAGAAAGACACAACAATTATAAATTGGTTATCTGAAATGTTTCACTATAACCATAGATTACTTGCATGTTATTTCAGATTAAACTCTTTGCATGCCATTCCTACTTAAGGTCATGCATTGCTTCTCCACTTTCCCAAATCTGCACTGAAGTTTCTGGAAGGGTTTGTGTATTCATTCAAAAATGCTTGTTGTTTTATTGTTTACTGCATTCCTCTTGAAGCACATATTTTGCTAGCTTCTACAGGTATGCTAGAAAAACAGAAAAGCATTCTTAAATCATGATGAGTTTGTCTTCATTATCAAGAGGAATAATGAATGAACAGAAATTTATAAAACTAATACAATACATATTATTGAGTCATTTTCCAAGTCTATTGTTTATCGATGTTTTATGTTTTGTAGATGCTTTGATATAACAAATGAATACTATCATAAACATCAAAAAAAGAAAAACAAAGCATATAAAGTATCTTCAGCAAATGGAGCTGACATGAATAGATGATGGCTATTTGAAGAATGCAAATAGATCCATATCTATCACAATGTGCAAAATTCAAGTACTAGTAGATCAAAGACCTTAACATAAATCTAGTTACAGTGAGCCTGATAGAATTAAAATTTAAAAAAATCCTTGAATGCATTGGCACAGGAGACCACTTCCTAAATACAAAATTAGTAGTACAAACACTGAGAACAACAATTAATAAATGAGACCTCCTGAAACTGAGAAGCTTGTGGAAGGCAAATGACATGGCCAATAAGACAAAACAGCACTTTATTCAATAGGAAAAGTTTTTCACCAACTCTATATCTGACCTAGGACAGATCTCTAAATTATATGAAGAATACTATTCTTTGACTATGGAAGTTATGAGCTTTTATTTACATACCATATGTTATGTTTCTCCTCATTTCAGGCAACATACCATTGCCTACACATGCATCCAAACACACACATGCACACATACACATACATGCACAATACACCCACATACTGACAAATGCACACACACACACACACACACACACATAAAAGGAAGTTTGTATCACAGAAGTTCAGATATTTTAGGCTATTGGTAAAATTACCTAATCTAAGAAGTACTACAATGACTTTAAGTTTTCTTACATAATTATAGCTTAGCAGAACCTCTGATTTCCTCAATATTTTTTCTGAATAGAGATAATGTTATTTATTAGGAATAAAAAAGGTAAATAGAGCAAGTGCCAATGTTAATCACAAACAGGGTATTTCTTCCAATGGATGTGGCAGATCCTACTGTTTATCAGCTGTGTGAACCTCTCACCTAGGCAACTATATACAAGTCCTACAGGCAGGTAAAAAGGTCTGGGCAAAAGACAATAATTTTATAATTTTCAAAATATCATATTTAGCTAACATTTGCTAAGTGTCTACTACAAGCAACAAAGTACAGCAGTATAATCCTTACGGTAACTCTAGATGGAAATCTTCACCATCCTCATTATATGTATAAAGAAATGGACAGACATATCTAGTAAGCTGCTCAAGATTACACGGATAATAATTGGCAGAGCCAAGGTTTGATGCAGAGAGTCAGACTTCCTGGGTCATGCTTTCCCCTCACCCCAATTACACTTTGTGCAGATGCTTATATTCTCAGGCTCTTTATACAGGTATGTATATTCTCAGGCCTCTAATGAATGGTATAAATGGCAAACTCTTAATACATAAATAAATGCTGAAGTCAAGCAGCTGTGAGTCAAATAATTAAAATGGGAAATAATTCAAGAAGAGGAGGATGGCTTGCTTGGGTTGAAGCCACATACTCTGATAAGATGAGGGCAAGGAATGGGCCACTGAGTAGGACCTGGGAACATGCTGACTAGTTCAGAGTGATCTTATGCTAAGTGATCTTGATGGATTTCTTGAACTAGATAAGAGGTAAGTGAATGGGTGACAGATATGAGGAGACAGTAATGGAAGACTGCTATTTTAGTTTTACCGGGGCTGAGGTAGAGAGGGAATTTTAAGGAGTTGTGTTTACCAGTGCTTTTGTTAGTGGTGCTAATTCAGTAGGAGGAGAAACAGAGACCAAGGAAAGTATTAGGGATGAGGGTGGGGAAAAAAGGATGGACTGTCAGCAAAAGAAAGCCATTGCCTTAATGGATCTAAAAATTAAAATGAAGATGCACTAGGCAGAAAGATGAGAACACTTCCAAGTCCATCTATTCCATCTGCATTAAGTGCACACTGAAATCCCTTGCTCAGAGAGTCATTTTGAAAGATGGGGAATATAGAAGGAAAAGAAAGTACACATAAGGAAACTCTCCCCAAGGGGAGCAATGCTGATTGCTGAGCAGGGCTGAATGTCAGTTCAAAGTATTCCCAAATTTGAAGAAAACTGGTTGTCCTGCCTATAAGATTTTCCCTAGCATTATTTTCTTCCTCTCGTGAAAGCAGAAAAAATAAATGCAGTTGAAGATGCGGATGCTTCTCAGGGATTACCATGTGCAATTGTCCTTTTTGCTTCACATAATGATGTTAAAAAAAATATTCCCAGAATGAAAAGGTGAATCTCGGGTGTTGAAAAGGAGGGGCATTAGATAATCCTATAGTAAGATGACTGATTGTAAGTCAGCAGTGAGATTGGAGGGTTATTGGCAGATAGCCATCACTTCAAGAACCTAAAAGAAATGGCTTAAAGACTATTGTGAATCAATGGACACCAAGGAAGTACACTGAGGTCCCTGGATCCAGGAAAGACAATTTCATTGAGGACAACCAGTGGAGACACTGAACAGAGGAGAGTATGCTGGGCTTGGCCAGAGAGCTGTAGAGCATAAGGAGCTTGGAAGAAGAAAGGAAAGAGTTGAGCTCAGTTTAATAATGTCCTGAGGACTGAAGAAAGGGAATCCTGGGTAATAATGTTCAAGAAGGATGCTTGGAAATTTGGGGGAAACTGAGCCAATATAAAATACAATTCAGCTAAATCAGCTAAGTCCCTCACAGGATTCCTAATAAAACTAAGAACTGGCTTCTGGAATGCTCAACTTAGGTGCTGTAAGTCAGATTCCACTAGAAAAGCAAGAATAATTTTAAGTGTTTTGATCAGAAAGAGAATTTTTAAACATTTAAAAACTAAAAACAATCTTGCAAAGTGTAAGAATTAATAAATTACAGACAGGCAAGGAATAATTCTCAACACATGAAATTTCAAGAATTCCATCACCCATCACATCCCCCATCAAAAGAATCCTTTTTCTCTCCTGGTCCTAGGTCTTATTACCATTCCTCACTGAGTTAAAATAAGAACCTTGCTGGTAGGGAGTCTAAGAGATATAGTTTTGGGATAAATGAAGGAGGAAGATTCTGAATTGCAAATTCATATTCTCTATTATCTATCTATCTATCTATCATCTATCTCCCCATCTCTTGCTTCTCTGCTGGCCATAATAAACAAGTCTTTTTCTTGTTTGCAAAAAATTCCTGGTATATTTTTTTAAACTTCTTTGTTTATATATCTACTAATGCAAAACTAAACTAATAAAATACAATGTCTAGAGGAAAAGCTAGCATCCTTTCTTTGAAAATAAGTTTATAAATTTTAATCTTTGAAAGTTGAGGTATCCAATTATTAGGATAAAATTAATTACCTGTTTGAGTCTTCTTGTTTCCATACATATGTATAAAGAGGAGTCATATTATCAAATACACTGTCCAACCAAAATTTTCCAAAAAAAAAAAAAAAGCATTTACACTTGATAGTAAAATTTGGTGAGACTGGTTTCAAGAGGCTGACAAAACATACTGTGCATTGGGAGACTTAAATACACAATATTTAACTATTTCTCAGCCTAAACGTTGAAGCAAGTCTTGGGTAGCAGTTTAGTCAGGCTCTGGTGAAGGATGTGTTTCTGCCCATCATGTTACTTTTTCATCTTGACCTCACAGTGCCTTTCCTCTCCCATTTCTTTTAAGGTCACCAATATCAACTTGAAGACCCCTCAGATTTACAACATGATCTAAATCAAAAAACCTCCCAAATTTCCCCCTCATCTCCAAGCATTGTCAAATTGAGGCTCAGGGTTTCAAACGTTGATTTTTGAAGAAATACATTCAAGACAGATTAACCAATGTGTCAGTATTCTCTGCAATCTCTGTGTAACCATAACTACAAGAAGCTATTTAAATTATTTTTTGCTGCTTTATTTTTTTATTTCTTTTTATTATTATTATTATTATTATTATTATTATTATTATTATTAACGAAGAAGTCACACTTTCTAACCTTGTATATCCTTATTCAAGGTCCCTTCCCCCTCCCACCACATCAGGTCATTCTTTCTTCTCCACACATCCCCATCACATCCCTGGGCAGGCAGCAGGCAGTCCCATGGTCCCACTGCCCCAATATTGCTTAGTTCAGTCTCCACTCCTGGCAGATGCAGTTTTCTCCCCCTTCCCTCAAGAGTGAGTTGGGTGTTCCTCTAGGGGGAGTGGGATCCAAGGAGTCAGTCCAGTGTGTTTCTGGTCCCAAGCTGTTCGGTGGTTATGGTTTGCAGCTTGGGCATGCTTTGCTTTTTTCTTGGTTGTTTGTTTGAACTATTTAAATTTAATCTTAAGAATTTTAAGTGAAATTTAAGATTTACGTCTTCAGGCTCATAGGCACTTCAAGTACCCAAGAGATATGACATGTGTCCAGTGCTGCCATGTAGTCCACTACAAGTCAGAACACTCCTACAGTAGCAGTTTTATTGTTTACAGTTTAGGTTAGTGCTTTATTTAAAAGAAATTGAGAGCAGGAACCTTAAAGAGTTGAAAGAGCATATAAGAAATGAGGTCATGTAAGGGTAAAGAACAATGGATTGTAGTTTTATTGTGCTACAAAATTCTATAATTAAATATGGGTAAAATTTATTTATTAGAGTGAGGAAGGATGTTCTGGGTAGGGTAATATTTGTATACTTAAAAAGAAGGCATCGATTCTCAAAATAATTGGTGGCAACTCTGGGTAACCTGACTTCAAACTCTGGCAACATGGCCAATCTTGAAAACAATTGTTCATTGTCTGGGTCCTTTTATGCTGGACACGTATTTACACGGGCCTGGTTTCTACTTCCTTGTCTAGTCCCTTCTATTCGCATTCACACATACACACTAAATGAGGAAGAAAACTCAGGCCACATTTCCCAGACATACTAAAAGCAGAGGTATTAGGTCTGATTTAGGTTCCACAAACACAATATATGGAAGGAAAAACATGATACCAGAACATTTTTATGTGGATAGACTAATAGATCAACACATTTCTGTAAATAGTCACTGTCTTCTGGTCATTAGTCAGCATAGATGAGGAATGGTAACATCAATCAGCATTAGCTTAAACTGGATTGTGTCCCACTGAGTTTGACAGTGATACTCAGTTCTGTGGTAATTCCCATGACTTCCATTCCTCCAGTCTTCTAATGGAAATTCAAGCACCCAGTTCTCTGAGGTAAATATCTTTTTGTTTGAAATACCAGGTTATAGTGGGATTGTGTTCTGCTCTATTGTAAATAATTGTACTGCCTTAATAAAAAACACTGATTGGTCAAAGGCAGACAGGAAGCGTGGATGGGGCTACCAGACTAAGAAAACTCTGGAAACATCTCAGAACAGAGGAGAGACACCAAGGAGATTCAACAGAGACACAACAATGAAACAACAGGAAAGAAGCTGAAATGCTGCTCAGAGAAAAGGTATTAAGCCACATGGCTGAACAAAATAAGAAAGAAGGGTTATTTTAAGGGTAAAGAGTTAGCAAGCAATATGCCTGGGCCCTAGGCCAATCAGCATAAAATTAGTATAAATGTCTGTGTGATTCCGTAATTCTGTAGGACTGCTGGACTGCCAGTCAAACCTCTGGTCTATACCTGAAAGTCCAGGCCAGAAACCAATTACAACAACGGGTGTGTTTCTACTTCTTTTATGGAACTTAATCTAATGCAAAAGTTTTACTTCCTCTCAGAATATACTGACAAAAGCAAAAAGGAAATTGACATAAAATTTCATAATGTAGAGTTGTGTACTATGCAAAAGCTAAATTTGAAATAGAGATTTGACAGTTAAACATGGAATTCCTAGAATACAACACAATGCAGCCACTAAAATAGTAACCTTTCTATGCAACTAACATTAGGTTAAATTCTTTTCCTGTGCAGTTTGATGTATACGCAGTATAAAAATTAAAATGTAGGTTGTAAAAATATAGGTTGTGAAAATTTCTTTCTCTCCCTGCGTCCCTCTTCCAAGAGGCTATTCATATAGCCAATTCTACAACTTTCAAAGATAGTTAGACACAAACAAATATATATAAAGTATAAAAATTGATATTAGTTCTCCTTTTTGAACAAAGTATTTAAAATTTATTTTTGTTTAATTTTTTATTTATAAAATAAAGTCTTTTTATCCATGAATACCCCTGCTTCACCTCTTTTCCCTCCTCCAAATCCCTCCCAGTCAGCCTTCAGCTTCCTCTCTCCTTTTCCCCCATCCCCTTCCCAAAAAGGGCAAGTCCCAAGGTGGAACACCTCACCCTAGTGCATCCACTCCAGACAAATCTAATTTTCTCATCCTAATATCAGGACTGGGTTAGGTGTTCCTCTGAAGGGAATGGCCTCCAAGGTGCCAGCCCATGAACAGAAACACAGTCTGATCCCACCCCTCAAGGCTCCACATACTGCAAAGGTCAATCCACAGTTGCCTATCCTTGGATGGCCTAGTTCCTTTTCCCTGTGGTTCCCCAGTGGCTGTTTTTGATTGAGTGAGCTCCCCAGAGTTCCAGCCAGCCATCATTGTGGGAACTTTTCTCTTAATTCCTATCACCTTGCTCATGTAGACTTTCCTCACCATCTCTCAGCTGGATCAGGAGCTCAACCCAGTGCTCAGCCATGTATTTCTGCATCCACCTCTATTCATTGTTGGATGTAGGTTCTGTGATGACACTTGGGGTGGTTCTTCATTTGATTATATGAAAGTCCTGCCTAGGCACCTTCACTATTGGTTGAAGACCTAGCCAAGGATATTCTGTGAGTTCTTGGAGATTTCCCCAGCACCTGGTCTCTGTCCAACCCCACATTGGCTTCCTCTAGAAGAGCTTTTGGCAATTGATGGTTGCTAGGGGAGGAAGAATCACTGGTTTTTGAGGACATGGCTATTGGTAGAATTCCTGTGCTCTATTGGAAGGTCCCAGACCCATGCGCACATGGGCAGCACTAACTATGCTTAATATCTTATATATATATATTTAAATATATATTTAAAAAGACATGAAATTGGAATAGGACTTGTTGAAGGGAATATGGGGGGATTGGAAGGACATGGGTGGGAGATAAATTTGAGCATATTTCATTGTATACATGACTGAAATTCTCAAAAATAAAGTATTTTAAAAGAAATTAGGAATGCAATGGGCAGATCTCAACACAATGATAGCTATGTATAAAAATTAAAGATATTTATTATTCTCCTTTAAAAAAAAAAAACTCTATCTTTTCTTTTTTTCTCACTCTTTGTTGCTCCTCTCACTCAGTCATCTCCTTATCTCATGATTTGGTCCCAACTCTTCTTGGTTGTGCCCCTTATGTTCCCAAATAGCTCAGGAGATTTTCTCTATTTTCTCTTCCTAGGGGAATCCTTGGATGTCTCTCTTAAATTCCTCCTGATTCCAAGCTGTACAGGTGTTGTGGTTTGCAGCTTGGGTGTACTTGCTTTTGGTCTAAAGTCCACTTATAAGTGAGTACATCCCATGCCTATCTTTATGGGCTTGTAACTCCTCTCTCATATGGATATACTCCAAATCCACCCAGTTAGATGCTGTCTCAGTCCTGCAACAGCAGAAGCAGATGGGTTGTTTTCTGTTAGTATTTTGTGAGCTCACTTTCCCTATTTAGGATATAGTTTATGGGTCCAAAAGAGCATTCTGACATTTTATATAAATAGTATCTAAGCAGTCTTCTGAGTCTCCCTTGATGCATATTCCAGGGACAAACTGAACTAAAGCTCCATGTATAACCAGATTCAGACAAGATAAATTCCATATTTTTTTCTTTTTTGTCTGATCATGAACTTGTAGTCAGAGCTTACTTCTTAGATTGTCCCTGTTTATCTACTCCTCCAGAAAGTTATTCAATTTCTACAGCTGGACCACACCTAAACTCCTAACTCAGTGGCAACTCCATTACTTTCCAGGCTGTTGTCTCTTTCTCCTTACACATACACACACACACACACACACACACACACACACACTCATAGTTTCCAACTCAAGCTTATAGAATACATGTTTTAAAAATATAAAACAAAACAAATGTCAAAAGATAAAACTGAACCAAGCTAGTGGAAACTCAGGAACTTTAGACCGACAGCTGTGGGCCTGCATGGGACAGGACTAGGCCTTTTGTATGTGGGAGAAGGTTGTGTAGTAATAAAATTTTTAAATTCTTAAAAAGAAGAGGGAAAGAGTCACTTGGGCTATTCTTTATTGCTGCTGCCATAAATGCCAAGGTGCTCCAGTGTTAATTATATTTTATGTAATTACTTATAATGAAAAGAGTTGGGCATGTGGTTGGTATTATCTATTCCTTAAGATTTTCTCATACTTGTGTCTATTGTATATTGCCCAGTGTCAGATACTAGACAACTAGGGATTATTCAAAATAGCCAATCCACAGCCATCTTCAGAAATCTCCCTATTTCTACCCCGCTTGTCACACAAGCACCATATAGTCCTCACTCTGTCCCTGAATATTATCCCCTTGTGTGGCCTGTCTGGCAGCCTCTCTTCTTCTAGAGCTATAACTGGGAGCCCTGCCTTTCATCTGTCCAGTGAAAGTGTTAGGATCTAGTTTGCTGACATCATAAGAATCCTTAATACTCAATGCATCTCTGTAGTGAAGCATCCATCAGAAACAAATATGTACCTTTTCCTAGCGTATCACAAAAAGCTAAGCCTCCTTTTAATGAAAAAATCATAGCCTGTTTTCTCTAAAACATTATTAAGCAAGGCACCACAGATGAGCAAGTTGAACCTGTAGACCTAAAATAGCAACAGCATCCATATCTCAACTCTCAAGAGACACATCTATTTTTAAGAAAAAAAATCATCATTATGTCACCTTGTTCACCTAAAGTTTTCATCATAGTACAAGGTTTTCCTTGTGCCCTTTTAATTGAATAATGCTTGCATTCTGTAAGGAAAATTAAATTGAGCAGTATATGTAGCCACAAGCCCACGTCATTGCTCCCTCCAGGAACAGCTTCTCCCACTCTGATGCCCTTGGCAAAAATCTTGAGGATTACATGGAGCATCTGACACAGCAGGCAATGATTCTTCCCACTCCACTGGAACTTGTAGTCTCTCCACATACTAACTTCTGATCTGATTGAAGCATTAAGAATAAGGAATTTTAGAAGCAATATCCTTTAATAAAGTGCATTAGCTCATTTCTACCTTTGGACACCAGCCATATATAAAATATGAAATGATACCCTGCAAACTCCCCTAGTGGGGCTGGCAGCCTGTGTGTCTCACCATATGAGAACGAGACCAAATCACCATCCCAGGATGACAGAGACGTTGGTAGAGCCAAATACAGAGGCACAGACAACACTGTCTCCTCAAACTATGAGGAGCACATTCTCTCTTCAATCTCCTTTCCTAGTCTCCACCTAGATGGGACAAGAGCCGGCCATTTTCATGAGGCATTTTTCCTTATAAAGTTCTCACTATCCCACTGAAAATTCTTCATTAGTCATATGTAAATGTTAGGTACAGAACTGCTCTGATAACCTGCCATTTCTTATGTTTTTAAAACTCTTAAGTACAGAGTTTGGAAAAGTTTCTGTGGGAGTGATAGAATGAAAACAGAAGGCAAAATTCAAAGTAAAAACCTTAAGGACTCAATCTTTGGAATTTTCAACTTTCCAATGAGGTTAGATGAAAATCAGGAATTACTTACATGGTTTAATTAAGGAATGTCCATGTCATTCTTGCCACCCTGACGTCATGAGTGTAGGTATAAGGTCAGTTAAGGATGGTGGCAGTGTTTTCATAAACAGTGGGTATGAAGTGCTAAGAAAATCGATCAGAAATATAAGCGCCCTCCTATATCTCATCATGTCTTCTCAATGTTTTCCTAGTACACATAAATTTCTGCAAATACTTTCTTATGTCCAGTTACATCACTACATCAATCCTGTCAAATTATTTCTAGTCTAAAACCCTCAGGTTTTGAGTAATAATCTTCATGGAATTATTATGGAAAATAATTACTATGAAGTCTTACTCTAATATTCTGTAATTAAAGATCATTCTTCTGACCAAAAAAAAAGCATTTTTTTAAAAGTAAGAAAACTCTGTGTGTGTGTGTGTGTGTGTGTGTGTGTGTGTGTGTGTGTGTGTGTACTTACATGAATTATTTGTAATTTCAGGTAAAGATATAGTAATGTGAATCCTTATGAATTTTTCAGACATCCTTAACTGTTTAGCTCTCCTCTCTGTAAATACCTCCCTCGTCTTCATTAAAGCCCACCATTTTCTCATTTCCCCATTTCTCCCTTCAAATCTCTTTCTCCCTCTTACTCTCCTTTGTTCCTCATGACCTCAGATATAAATATCATACGTTGTAATGTTAAACTTTCTGTACTTTTGATCACACTCATCAGGCACTCTTAAATTGTAAATGGGTAACTCCAAGATCTCTAAATAAAGACAAATCAGAAAACCTGTTCCCCTTCACGCACATAGTGTGTGCAACTATTGATAGAAGGCTGGCCATGGACAGGCTATAGTGTAGAAACATATGTGCTCTTTCATTCCAGCTTTCTCCAAAAACGTTTCACCAAAGAGATGAAGTTGTACATCTCAAAGTTCAGGTGATAGGGCATAAAGGGTATAGTTAATAAAATGCATTTTATTTTAGATCTTAATCTTATATCCTCTTCTTCTTGTGCAGTAACATTTTATGAATACTCAGGACTAATATAAACCCTGGCCTATTCTAGAGCTCTAGAATACATAGATGCTGGGCTAGAGAGATGGCTCAATGGTTAAGAGCACTGAAGGTCCTGAATTTAATTCTCAACAATCACATGGTGGCTCATAACCATCTACAATGGTATCTGATGCCTTCTTCTGGCCTGCAGGCATACATGCATATAGAGCACTCCTACACATAAAATAAATTATTTTTTAAAAAAGAATACAAATGTATTCATAAGAACTCAAGTGGGCACATCTGAAAGAGATAATTCCTTACTCCATGTCAAAAGGCAGAAGAGTCATATAACACAGAATTACACACTGTGTGAGGAATGTGAAGCCAGCAGTGATGTTTGCTTTAGATTTTATCTCAACAACTTCTCACCATTATTTTGAACACTTAACAGGTTTGCTACTCCCACAATTGTTTGGGTTAGACCGCAGATGTGGAAATTTGATAACAAAAATCTAAGACATTAATTATAAAATTAATCAATGTCAAGATGTTAAAAACAAGTAATAAGTTCTCCAAACTTAGAGTAAATGAGACAGAATATAAATATCTTTTATGTGTAATATCATTGCCCATGGTAAAGATTATATTAAACAAAACCAACTATGAAGGTGAGGAAATTAGTGTCCATGAGGGAGAAACACATATTTTCTTTAAACATTTTGTAGCACCTAAGTATAAAAGGATAATAAGGAAAGTTTCTAGAAAGAAGGAGTTGTGGCAGGAATGGTTGGCTCTTCACCAAAAGAGAAGACTCTTCCCTCCTACTGTAACACAGAGGTGGTTGTGATGTGGCTGCCCTGGTGGGGCTAATCAAGTCAGCCACCATAGCCTGAGCACAGCATGTGGTTAATAGCTTCACTGTTGGATAGGAACAAGAAGCATGTGTTGATCCTGTATATCACTTGATTAAGCAGAATTTGCTGGCCCTGAGTTCCTGCTCCCTTCATACAGATGAGGAACCTTAAACATGGCTTGCTGATTGCTGCAATGACACTTGTCACCTAATTCCTAAGATTCTTTCTTGGAAACACGCCAGCTGCCAACTTAGAGTGCATGCTCTGGAACAAATGAGGCAGGAGGAACCACCATCTCTTAGCTGTCGTATTTTAAATGTTCTTGTGCAAACAGCTTTTTTTAACATAAGTTAATACACAACAAAACAGAATGTGGCAACTAGTGAGAAAAGACGAACATTAAAATGTGGAAAAAATTAAAGGAATGAAATATTTTAAGACATCATTACTTGAGAAGTTGACTAACAAGTGGGAATAAAAAAAGTTAAGTCTTTTGATGAAACTAGGGGCTGAGTGAGTGGGGATATGGAAGTCATCTAAAATACATTTTGCTTGGAAATGTCATAATGATGCCTAGTACTTCATCTGCTAATTTAAAATAGACTTTAAGGAAAATAAAGGCATAAGAAATAGAGCTAGTATTCACTGTATATAGTTTTGGATAAGAACTCTGGAAAAATTAAAATGGAAAGATAAAATCTGTCCCCTTAAGATGCTGCTTTGGGAGATCCACAGCCAAGCATGAAACTGAGCACCAGGAGTCCAATCCAGGATACGGATGAGGGATTATATGAGCAACAGGGAGGGGGGATCTATAGCATGATAGGAAATGTACAGAGACAACTGAACCAAGCTAACAGGAACTCAGAAGCTCTAGACTGAGACAGCTGCATGAGACCAAACTAAGCCTCTGAGTAAGGGAGACAGTTGTGTATCTTGGTCTGTTTAAGGAGCCCCTGGCAGTGGAATCAGGATCTATTCCTGATGCATAAGATGGCTTTTTGGAGCCCATTACCTATGGAGGGACAACTTGCACAGCCTTGATGCAGTGGGGGAGAGGGGTTTGTACCTGCCTCAACTGAATGTACCAGGCTTTGCTGACATCCCATGGAAGGCCTTACCCTTTCGGAGGAGGGGTTGAGGGGTGGGTCGGATAAGGCTGGTAGGGAGCTGGAGGACAGATGACAGCGGGATCTGTGGTAGGTACATAAAGTGAATCTAAAAAAAAGTGCTGTTTTGGAGGCGCTGAGCATGGCAGCTTGGGGGAGAAGTGGGAACGGCTTCCTCTTCCCCTTTGCCTTCCCTTCACCTTCCATCTTCCAGAAATCAAGCAGCTCATCTATCTGACTGGGAATGGGGGATGGGAAAGCACTGATTTCTTGGAGATGATGGCATTAGAATTTGATTCCCATCTTGATAAAAAAAAAAAAAAGTATTTGTCCTGCTACAAATGAAGCTGTAATTTGTACTTGGCAGCATGACTAATCTTGTGAATTTTTGAAGTTTAGATAATGTATTTGACTTCTTAGAAATGAGATATTTAGTTCTGGGATGTTGTTGACAGTATATTTACATTTTTAATGAATTTCTAAAACTTTTTATAGATAACAACTGCCAAAGCAGATGTGTATGCCCATGGGACTGTTTCTCTTAGACTCTGTGACCTAGAAAGCAGAAGCCAAGTCTATATGCTTGCTATTCACATGTACACACAAAACAGTGTTAGAAATACAAGCAGATGAAGCACATTAAGCTCATGTTAGATGAGGGCTAAGTGGCTGAATTGCACACACCCACAAAACCAGTGTCTCTTTGCTATTAACAGAGCACCTTACAGCAAGCGCTGCATGGTGATGTGCAGCCTCGGGAATCTAACTGCTCAGTGGTACGCATTAGTCTTGTGGGTAATAACAAATAAATACTTCTAAATAAATACTTCTTAATTGCCTTTAGTGGCTCATTCTAGCTAATTGCTGTTTTAAAAACTTACCAAAATATATAGTTATATATAAAAAAGCATTACTATAATGCGATTGAACCTCAAAATAAACCCCATCTTTTTAGAGTTATAAAAAGACTATTAGAATTGAGTGATTAGTAAATTTTTGCAAGTTTAAAGAACTCTAACCCTAACCCTATGCCTTTATTTAATTAAATAGGGTTCCTTAAGGTGTACCATTTGTGATTATTTTCTTGTTATCCCAAGAGAGAACTACTGCTTCTGACATTCATAAGCGTTGGAAAGGGCTGAGATATATAGTAGGTAATTGAAAACCAAAGAATGGAAGGAAAACAAGCATTTAATATGTAGTTTTAGAAAGATGTGTACATACTGCTTCAGAAACTAATGTTTCTGAATAAAACATTAAATAAAAATAAGTAAATAAATAAAACATAAAAATGGTTCTTGCAGGATTCTTTCCAACTATGAGTAAATCCCTGTAATGTCTGGCTCAGAGGTGGTGAGACTCAATATGGAGACTGGACTGGAAATCGGTATGCCTACAGAAAAGTGATTCTGTGGACATGGAAAGAAAAGGAAGACTCGTGAATTATTCCAGAAGAAAATCAAGAAATATTTGGCATATAATAATGCTCCTGTGCCAAAGAAAAATAAATAATAAAAATAGCTCTTTTGTTATGACACATTAAAGTGTATTTTCATTGCTATAGCATCAGAAATAAACAGACATTGATTTTTCTCTTGATCTTTAAAAAGAAAAATTGAAACATTCATGGTCATAGAAATTTTCCACCATTCTTTTTCCTGCAGGATAAAATATATCCATAACATTTCTGTTGTAGTAACTCACTTCATCTAATTGCATGTGTGCACACACATACACACACATTTTTTAAATAACAATTGAGAAGTGCTAAACAGTTAGCATCATCTTATGCTATACAAAGTTAACTCATCTTTTCTTATCATCCTCCATTTCTCAAAATTCCAAAGCATAGTAAGTTCTGATCAGTAGAAATTACTTGTTGCTTCCTGAATATTTGTTCAGATACATCTATGCTTAGCAAATAATTATAGATGATGACATTCTATCAAATGATCTTTCCTCTTTTTCACTTAGAAAATACCTCATCATTCTAAAGCAGAATACTTATTCTTCCTCTGTGATACATGCCATAGCATCTCAACCATTCAACAAATATTTTTGCTAGTACCAAGCAAGATAAAGAACTACCAGTAAACAAAATTAAATTTCTGTCTCTTAGGGGAATAGGAGATGTTCTGTATTAAAATCAGAGCTGTGCAAGGAAGAATAGACCAAGAATGCAAAGGGAAAGTTTTCCATGTCTTCCTGAAAGGCAATAGACAATTTCTGTAAAGCCTGCACATACTCTTAATCATTAGCACATTTTTAAAAAATCATCTATGTGCAGTCAGTTCAGGTAGGCTGATAGACAGAAGCTGTTGTAGAAGGTTTCCTGGCCCATTTGGGCCCAGTGGTTTGGACCTGGCCCACGGCGGCTTTTGTCCCCCAAATAAATTAATCAAACACTTACATTAACTTCATACTGTTGGGCTCATGTCTCAAGCACATTACTAGCTAGCTCTTTCATCTTAATTCAACCCATTTCTTGTAATATACTAATCTACCTGCCACGTGGCCCAGCCTGTGGCTCACCTGTATTTCTTACATGACTCTTCTTCTCGGGGGTTGGATGGAGACTAGCTAACTCCACCCTCCTTCTACCTGTCTGTCCTCTGATTCTTCACCCACTTCTACGGTGCTCCACATAGACCAAAACAGTTCTTTATTTACAGCATACAGAGAACATTCCACCACAAGAAGCCAACACACAATAAAATAAATATATTATGAGTGAAGTTCATGAAACACAGTTATATGTAGGTCAGACATTATGGATGCAAAATGCAAAAAAAAAAATACTTACTTTTGATTTTATTATATAACTCTTATTTTTAAAAATATCATTAGACAACAGAGCCTGAATAACAAAGGAAACAGAGCAAACATATTGCTACTAGACTATAACTCTCACATAGAATCATTTTTTACAGCAATTGAAAAAGCCTGCTAAATTCCAGTTTCCCCAAGATATTTTAGTAATAAAGTCTTATTAATTGCCACAGAAATTAATGTGTTTACCTCATGCTAGAACATGTTTGGAGGCTATAAATTATAGAAAGGTTACTAGAGTTAAGCATACTGATTGTGAAGTGCTTTCTGTACCTTTACATCAGCATGTACATTATTCACTTTAAACATGTAATCATCGGAATGCTTTGTTGACTTTCCATAGTTTAAGATGATTCAGATCTCAATATGCAAGATAATTTTTTCATAGACAACGAGTTTCCAAGGGTAACTGAAATTTAAGGTTCCAGATGGTCCTTAGGATAAAATTAGTTAAAATGTATACTCCTGGTGATCTGGTGATTTCAGAACACAGTAACAAGGAATTCACTAAACTTGGGGGAATGATCGCCAAAGGTTGCAATTAATATAAACATTTGTGCTTTATTGGGATGATGGGGTGGGGCATTCTAACAATGCTTGAAAATGAATTTAATTTTAACATTAGTGCTGGCAGGCATATAGAAGGTGGGCAATATAGATGAGCATTGTGTCAAAATAGTTTTTCCAACTGATGTTTGAGATGTCATGAAGGCACACTGAAGAAAGAACAATGTTCAGTAAACAGTGCTGAAGGAAATGGATAGCAGCATGCAAATTAATGGAACAAGGCTCCTCTTTCCAGTTACAGAAACCAGCTCAACATGTATTAAACTATGAAAAATATTCTAGGACATTTCAATAACAAGGTTTTTTTTTTAGACAATATTATAAAAGTGTAAGAAATAAAAGCAAAAGCAGATCAAAATAATCTAAAGAATACTAAAAAATGAAAAAAGAAAATTGCAAACTGTGAGTTAGTGTCTATACTATATGAGACCCCAAAAACTCAACTATGCAGAAAGATCTGATTTTAATGTATTTTTACTTAATTTTTGAGAATTTCATACATATATACAATATTCAATATATTTTGATATCTGTCTCTAAATTATTACCTCAAAATCTTTCCAGACCCTTCCCCATTGTGTCTCCTTCCCATTTTCATGTCCTCTTTTTGGGGGGCCACTGAGTTCAGCTAATGTTTCTATTATGTACATGGATATAGAGTCAATCACTGAAACATTTCACATTTCTTTTTCTGCATATTCATAGTTGTCTGTATTGACTGATATCCACTGAAAAATGGGCTTTTTGATGAGGGTCAAGAACTCAGTAATCTACTGATATATAAATATTTGGAAGGGAGTTTAGTACTAGTCATTTAGCAAAATAATAAAAATATGTTCTCTTTGGGGGCCTATGACCTGCCCAGGTACAGATTTTGGCCAAGTTTAAAGTGTTGAGCATGAGTTCTGTCATGTGAAGTGGCCTTAAATCCCAATAGAGAGTGGTTGGTCACCTGAATAATCTCATGGTTGTATTATAATAATGGGGATATCTTGCCAATTCAATTGTTATGGTTGTGGCAGTGTTCACATTTGAGTAAAATTGTCAATAACTTTTCTCACCAACAGCCTACATAAACCTGTGGAAGCTACCCAGTGGGGAGGAAACTTTCAGGTCAGTACCATCTTGATTTTTCTGTGTCCTCTGATCTAATATGTAGTAATTT
Organism: Sigmodon hispidus; assembly: GCA_004025045.1. Classification (NCBI taxonomy): domain Eukaryota; kingdom Metazoa; phylum Chordata; class Mammalia; order Rodentia; family Cricetidae; genus Sigmodon; species Sigmodon hispidus. Next base: position 40,204 of record PVIH01013199.1, read on the forward strand.
CAACATTAATTTTATCAACTTGTTGCTCTCACCATCAAGAGAAATGTTGATAGTTTTATTGGTTATTTTGGGGAGGTTATTAGGGGAGGGTCCATGGGACCTCCTAGACCAACAGCTCAAAATGATGGTACCCTACACCTAATAGTGGATTTTTTCTTTAATAACCTATTCCTTCCCCCAAAATATAGGTTAACACTACTTAAATTTCACACACATATATATAAGTGGATAGATAACAGATAGATAGATAGATAGATAGATAGATAGATAGATAGATAGATGGATAGATAGATGATAGGTTATTGGATGGCCTAGGGGCTCACTTGGAGAGTTAAGCACCACATTGGGTGCCAGGTATTGGCAAAAATATTTACTTGTAATATATCATATGAGAATTAATGTTTATTAAGGGGTTATAGAAACACTCACTGATATAAATTGGACCTTAAGACAATTCTTGGAGAGTGAATTGTCTCACAACGAATGACTTGATTTACTCCTGAGGAAAGCAGAAACCAAACAGGAAGGGGAGTCCGAGTTCTCAGGTCTCAAAAGATTTTGGACATGCCCCATTGGGGTCTGGATCCTCAGAGGCTACTAAAGCTTCCTTAGGTAACATCTGAATCCTACTACAATAGATAAATGTATATGCAAAGGAAGCTTCAAAATTAGTAAATTTCTATATGGCTTTTTCAAACATCTTTACTGCTAATTATCCCTCCCTGTGTCCCTTCTCAAGAACAATAAACCTGTCTTATGGTTTCTATCACTATGACAAAGTACCATAGCCAAAGGAACTTACAAAAGAAGGTGTTTAATTGAACTTACAGTTTCAGATGTTTAGAGTCCATGATGGTGGAGAAGAGGCCTGTGGCAGGAACTCTCAGCTGCTCCTGATCACACTTTGATGCTCACATCTTGAACTACAGTTTCAGATGTTTAGAGTCCATGATGGTGGAGAAGAGGCCTGTGGCAGGAACTCTCAGCTGCTCCTGATCACACTTTGATGCTCACATCTTGAACTACACAAGGAAGCAAAGAAGGCACACTGGGAATTTCATGAGTCTTTTGAAACCTCAAAGCCTGCTTGTAATGACATTTTCCAACAAGACCTTATCTCCTAATCCTTCCAAAACAGCCCCCACCAACTGGGGACCAAGTTTTCAAAGATATGCACCTATGGGAGCCATTCTTACTCACATCGTAAGACCTAAATAAAGAGGCACACAAGAGATCAGTAGGCACATTTTATTAAAATGTATAATGTCATGAATGACCAGAGAAATGCAAATCAAAACTATACAGGGTAGCCCTTTGTCTCAAAAAGATTGGTTATTATAATATAGATTAAAGATAATAGATACTGAAAAAAGTGAACTTTCATACACTGTTGATGAAAATATGAATGAGTACAGCCATAAAGGTAACAGTATAAAGTTCCTACAAAAAAGGTAAAAAGAGAACTACACTATAATTCCTTAATTCCTCTGTAGGCCACAGATCATATGGAAAGTACATTGAAGATACATCTGTAATCATTATATACTGTTTACAATAGCCAAGAGATGAAAACACTTCATAAATGGAAAAGGAAACTGTAGTTTAGGTATGCAATGGAATACTACATAATACACAACCACAAAAAAGATGAAATTCCATTGTTTGAAATGAAAAGAACAGATCATTATGCCAAATGAAATAAGCCAGGTAGAAAAGACAAGCATCACATGATTCATTAATTCATATGTATAATATAAACTTTGATAACACTGAAATTGAGAGAACAGAATGAAACGTCCATAGAGAGTAAAAACAGTAATGTGGGATGCTAGCCAAGGGGAATAGGTACAGACTTAGAAATAAGAATGTCAGGTATGCTACGGTCTTGTATTATACAGTGACTTCAAACTATAAATGCTTCAAAGGAAAGCAAAAAATTGTAAATGTTTCTGTCATCAATAGATGATAGATACTTGAGGGAATAAATGTTTTCCTTGACTTTAAAGCTGAATAATGTATCCTTATATTAAAACCATGTGTAGTGCCTTAATAGTTTGAACAATTTTATATTTTTTTATGCATCAGCTTAAAATAACTCATTTTAAACTAACAAGTGAAAAGTAGAAAAGGGCCTACTCTGACAGTGGTATTAGGTAAGGACTCTTAAAAAAATGCTGATAGGAACAACGTGACCCCGTGACACCGTGACCCCATGATGTCTAAGGAGGAGTGGGATTCAGGCAGTTTCAGACAGCGAGGATCCCAGGTCCACAACAGAGTGGGAGGTGAGCAGGATCCAGCCCCTGGGCCTCCAGGGGACCTCATCCCAAAGGCCTAAATTACAGTCTTGGATTTAATCTCACGAACAGGCCTGCCCTAGACCAGGGCTGAGAGAAGCCTTCCCTAGCAATCCCAGGGGTCATATCACAGAGGACTGGGCCCTGCTTCCAAGGCAGGTTGCTTCATCACAGAGGGATAAACATATCTCTGAACAGCGTGACACCGTGGTGTTCGAGGCAAAGTGGTAGTTGGGTGGCTTCAGACAACAAGGATCCCGTGGCCTGAACAGAGTAAAAAATTGTGCAGACTCTGTGTCCAGAGTAGATGAGAGACACACAAATCCTGTAGCCACAACAGACTAAGATTCCACTAAGATTGAACCAAAAAAGCAATAGGCAGGCGTCAGTGCAAGTATACATATAACAATATGAAGAACAACAAGGCATCACAAGAAGAAACTGATGTCTCTACAACACCAAGATCTAAACACAACAATGAAGAGGAAACAGAAGGAAACAACAATACAAACACCTTTATGAAGATTATAAAAGCCTTAAAAGAAGATATGAAAAAGTTCCTTAAAGAAATAGAAGAAAAAACAAATAGAAAAATGGAAGAGATGAACAAATCCTTGAAAGAAAACAAAGAAAACCAAGAAAGAGAAATCCAACAAATGAAAGAATCATTCCAGAAACTAAAAATTGAATTAGAAACAATAAAGAAGGCACAAAATGAAGCAGGGGATGAAATAGAGAATCTGAAGAAATGATTGGAAACTATAGATACAAACATAAGCAACAGAATCCAAGAGATGGAAGAGAGAATCTCTGGAGTGGAAGACTCAATAGTGGAAATAAATAAATCACTCAAAGAAAACACCAAAACAAAAAAAGCCATAACACAAAATGTTCAGAAAATTTGGGACACCATGAAAAGACCAAACCTGAGAATAATAGGCATGGAAGAAGGAGAAGAATACCAACTCAAAGGCACAGATAATGTATTCAATAAAATCATAGAAGAAAACTTTCCCAACCTAAAGAAGAAAATGCCTTTAAAGATACAAGAAGCTTACAGAACACCAAATAGATTAGACCCCAAAAAAAGTTTGCTCACCATATGATAATTAAGCCACAAAATATACAGAACAAAGAAAAAATATTAAGACCTACAAAGGAAAAGGGTCAACTTACCTATAAAGGCAGACCCATCAGAATAATGCCCAACTATTCAATGGAAACAATGAAAGCAACAAGATTCTGGTCAGAAGATATACAGACACTAAAAGACCATGGCTGCCAACCCAGACTACTATACCCACCAAAACTATTAATAACCATAGGTGGAGTAAGCAAAATGTTTCATGACAAAGATCAGTTGAAACAATACCTATACATAACTCCAGGACTATAGAAAGCACTTGAGGAAATATCCGGGATACCCAGATACACCCATGAAACCACAAACAATCAATAATCCCACAGAAGAAAAACCCTAAGAAAGGAAATACACACTATCACCAAAATTAAGAAGAAGTAATAATCAGTGGTCATTAATATCTCTTAACATCAATGGACTTAATTCACTTATAAAAAGACACACAATGGATACAAAAACAAAAGCCAACCTTCTGCTGCATACAAGAAATACACCTCAACTCCAAAGACAAACACAGGCTCAGAGTAAAGGGATGGGAAAAGACTTTTCAAACAAATGTCTCCAAGAAACAAGCTGGTGTTGCTATCCTAATATCCAACAAAGTAGACTTCAAACTAAAATCAATCAAAAGAGACCAGGACAAACATTATTTATTCATATCAGGAAAAACCAATCAAGATGAGATCTCAATCGTAAATATTTATGCCCCTAATATGTGAAAGAAACACTACTAAAGTTTAAACTTCTCATCAAATATCACACTCTAATAGTGGGAGACTTCAATACCTAACTTTCACCCTTAGATAGGTCAACCAGACAAAGACACAACAAAAAATAAGGGGTCTAACAGATGTTATGATGCAAATAGACTTAATAGATATTTACAGAGGCTTCCATCTGAACACAAAGGAATATACCTCTTTCTCAGCACCCCATGCATCTTTCTCTAAAATTGACCACATATTTGGTCATAAGGCAAATATCAATAAATGCAAAAAATGGGAATAACCCTTTGTATCATATCAGATCACAATGGCCTAAAGTAAAAATTCAACAACAACAAAAATTACAGAAAGCGTACAAACTCATGGAAAAAGAACAACTCTACACTGAAGCACCTCTGGGTCAGGAAAGAAGTTAAGAAAGAAATCAAAGACTTTCTAGAATTAAAAGAAAATGAATCCATAATATACCCAAACGTATGGGATACAATGAAAGCAGTGTTAAGAAGAAAAATTCATTGCACTAGATGCCTATATAAAAAAAAAAAATCAAGAGAAAGCTCACACACGAGACCTAATAACTCATCTAAAGAACAATTAGAAGAAAACACACATAGAAGGAGTAGATAACAGGAAATAATCAAACTTAGGGCTGAAATCAGTACAATAGAAAAAAGAGAACAATGCAAAGAATCAATAAATCAAAAAGTTGGTTTTTTAGGAAAGTCAACAAGATAGACAAGCCCTTATCCAAATTAACCAAAAAACAGAGAGAGAGTATTCAAATTAACAGAATCAGAAATGAAAAAGGGGACATAACAACAGAGCCCCAGAGAATTATCAGGTCATACTTTGAAAATCTATACTCTACTAAAATGGAAAACCTAAAAGAAATGGACAGCTTTCTGGACAAGTACCAATTACCAAAATTAAATCAAGAACAGATTAAAGACCTAAATAGACCTATAAGACCAAGGGACATTGAATCGGTTATGAAAAGTCTCCAAAATAAAAAAAAAAAAATCAGGTCCAGATGGTTTTACAGCAGAATTCTACCAGACATTCAAAGAAGAACTAATACCAATACTTAACAAAATGTTCCATACAGTGGAAACTGAAGGAACACTGCCAAACTCTTTTTATAAAGACACAGTCACCCTGATACCCAAGCCACTCAAAAATGCAACTAAGAAAGAGAAGTACAGACCAATCTCCATCATGAACATTGATGCAAAACTACTCAACAAAATTTTGGCAAACTGATTACAATATATAAAAAAAGTCATCCACCACAATCAAGTAGGCTGCATCCCAGAAATGCAGGAATGGTTCAACATACGAAAAACTATAAATGTCATCCATCATATAAACAAACTGAAGGAAAATAAAACCACATGACCTCTTTAGATGCTAAAAAGGCCTTTGGCAAAGTCCAACACTCCTTTATGATAAAAGTCCTGGAGAGATCACGAATATAGGGAAAATTCCTAAATATAATGAAGGCAAATTACAAGAAGCTGATGGCAAACATCAAACTAAATGGAGAGAAATTCAAAGCAATCCCACTGAAATCAGGAACAACACAAAGCTGTTTCCTTTCCTCTTATCTATTCAGTATAGTTCTCAAAATTTTACCTAAGGCAATAAGAGAACAAAAGGAAATTAAGGGGATACAAATTGGAAAATAAAAAGTGAAACTATCTCTATTTGCAGATGATATGATTGTATACATAAGTGACCCACAAAATTCTACCAGGGAACTTCTACAGCTGATAAACACCTTCAGCAATGTAGCAGGATACAAGATTAACTCAAAGAAATCAGTAGCCCTCCTATACACTAAAGACAAACAGGATGAAAAAGAAATAAGGGAAACATCACCATTTATAGCTACAAATGGCAATAAATACCTTGGAGTAACTATAACCAAAGAAGTAACAGATCTGTTTGACAAAAACTTTAAATCACTGAAGAAAGAAACTGAAAAGGATATCAGAAAATGGAAAGATCTCCCATGTTCCTGGATAGGTAGGATTAACATAGTAGCAATGACAGTCTTACCAAAAGCAATCTACAGATTCAATGCACTGCCCATCAAAATCCCAACACAATGTTTTACAAACCTTGAAAGAACAATACTAAATTTTATTTGGAATAACATGAAAGTCAGGATTGCCAAAACAATTTTGCTCAACAAAGGAACCTCAGGAGTCATCACCATCCCTAACTTTTACACTATAGAGCTACAGTAATCAAAACAGCCTGGTACTGACTTAAAAACAGACTTGTAGATTAATGAAATCAAATTGAAGATCCAGACATTAACCCACACACCTATGAATACCTGATTTTTGACAAAGAGGTAAAAAATATTGAATGGAAAAAAGATAGTATCTTCAACAAATTGTATTGGCATACCTGAATGGCAATATGTAGAAAAATGCAAATAGATCCAAGCCTGTCACTCTGCACAAAACTCAAATCCAACTGGATCAAAGATCTCAACATAAAACCATTTATGCTGAACTTGACAGAAAATAAAGTGGGAAATACCCTCCAATACATTGGCACAGGTGAACACTTCCTAAATATAACATCAGTAGCACAGACACTAAGAACAACAATCAATAAGTGGGATCTCCTGAAACTGAGAAGTTTCTGTAAGGCAAAGGACACAGTCATTAAAACAAAATGACAGCCTACCTTTCAAGAAATGCTTTGAGAAATTGGTGGAATCTGTTGTATAAAGCACCAGATTTGAGTAAGAAGTAGATCAGCAGTTTTAAATCCTGATACTAACAGAATGACTGTACCTAGTGACAGTGGGGTGGGTGACAATGACTACTAACTACTAGACAGTAATCTATGAGAAAAACTACAGCAGAAAGATATGACATAAGAAACTTTTAGATTTAAAAGTCACTGGCATATAAACAGTGAGAGAAGTCGATACAAATTTGTGAGAACCTAATGCAGGAGGATTTTTTTCTCTCCTAATATGCTGTCCAACATACATGTGCAGGCAAATGGTATGGTCATTAAAAATGAAAATAAGAATTAAAACAAGAGAAGGGATAAAACAAGCTTGCATGAGTGACACAAAGAGAAAATTAAGCAACAGTACCTATCAGTAGGAAATGGCACTGTGGCATCATGAAGAACAAAGTGGGATGAGTGTGGCAATACTAATGTACCAAATGCTACACAAAATAAAATGGGAGAAATAACTGAGAAAGAGACACTGGCTATTCATTAAGAGATCAAACTGAATGCTTGAAGAAAGCCTTTTTTATTGGTTTTAGAAAACAAAAAGAGAACAGGTTTTTTTTGAAAAAAAATCAAACCATTTACTTGAGAACTTATAACTGATAATTGAAGACATTGATAATTCAATTGAGAATTGATAATTCGAACTGATAATTCAAAGTGTAGAGCTGAAAGAGTGACACAAAGCCATGGAAAAATGTGGGAGTCTGGGGTGGGGGGGAGTGGAGAAATTGCTGAAGTGAGGCATAAAGACATCGGAAAGAATTCAACTGCCAAGCATAAAATTAATCCTGCAGTCGGGAGGCACAGCTCACTTCTGAAAAGAAACAAAAAGATGATTCATTTAAAAGAAATCCTGGGATATTTTAAGAGAAGAGGTAACTTCAAATTTAGTCCAAATTACCCCAGTGTCTGTATGAATGGCATTTTTGGTGAATCAACTCTGTCAAGAATAAATTATACACAGTGATCTTATGCTTCACTTGAACTTTTCATTTCATTGGTTTTGCTTGAGTTCAGCTTTGTGTCTGGTGTTCTGTGTCTTTGCACGATTTGTATTGGATTGAGAAATACAATATACTTAAACTTTACACTGAAAGGCCAAAGTCAGACTGATGAGGGACTAGGCTGAAAGATTGAGGGGATTACCAAGGGCAAAGTCCTGGGAGTAAAGGTCTTGTTTTGACCAAAATAAACAATCCAGGATGGAGGGGAAATCTATGCTCATTGCCTCAGCACTACTACAGACATGACCTGTGTTTTTGGAAAGGCAAGACAAAAAAATCTCCCAGATGGTGCTGGCTGGCACAGGCGATGAGAAAACTGAAGTAGGCTGGTAAGGAGGAAGGCGGACACAATAAACAGGATTGTTCCACACAAGGCCTGCTTTGCTCAGGACCAGATTTCATTTCCATGTGTTCAAAACTAAAGAGCTAAAGCTGTTTCACAGAACTCATGTAGCTATTGCATTAGCTGTGGCTGCCAATCAGATACTCATGCATGCAACGTTAATACAGGATGGAATTAAATGGAGAGAGAGAATCATTTGAGAGGAATTAGCTGGTATTGATGAGCAGACATTGTGTGGCTCTCCCAACAGAGAGAGGATGATAAAGTATATTTCTGGAGCCAACAGATCTGCTGGGAACTAAATAGCATAACACTAGATGCTGATGCTGGGATGGTTGTGGCCTTGGTGGAACAATTCTGGCATGTCACTTGGGGCTTGTTACTGGAGACACAGTGTAAAGTCTCCTCCTTCAGCTGTTCTAGGAATTTAACAAGCACTAAATCTCTACATCCTATCCCTAGTTGAAGGTAACTTCTAGCTACTGAAACCAAACTGAGTAATACAAGAAGACAGATCAACAAACTACAATTCTGAGCCCAAGATGGCAGCCAGATGATTTCTGTAACATGAAAGTTAAGAATGGTTTTCAAGTAGTTATATATTAAATGATTCTATAGGGTGACTGACATATTTCTATGAATATACAATGCTAAGTTAAAGGTAAGCTTTATATCAACTAGTAATACCTAACTACAAGTGTATGCCAAATAGTATTTGGGAGGGATGAAGGGGGGATCTGTGTCTGTCTGTCTGTGTCTATCCGTCTAAATCTGTGTGTCTGGGTATGTATGTCTCTGTGTGTGTGTGTGTGTGTGTGTGTGTGTGTGTGTGTGTGTGTGTGTGTCAAACAAAACTTTATTGGCCAACCATAATATAAATACACCCTTAACAAATTCAACTTCTTATCTGGGTCTAAAAAGATTAAAATTTATTACTATTACAACTTCTCTACAACATACACCCCTGTAGTTCTGGGCCACTGAATCTGTTCCCTCAACTCAAGAAATAATTAGTGTACATCCCCTATATGGGGTTCCCTAGGGAAAATGCAAGCAATATGTTCCTAGTGCTTTCTTGAATAATGGAGAACTGAAAAGGCCAGATCAACCAAAGGAGACATATTGGTAAGGGAGTTTAACTTCACCCACCCAGAGGCAGCTCACACAGCAGGACTAAGTAACCAAAACCATGAGCCAAAGAAAAGGGGAAGAGGCTCACCTCTGTAAGGAGGTAGCAGGGTTCACTTCTGAGGAACCCAGAAGCAAAGATATCAAGGAGTTATAATACCATCCTCAGTCCTAAGCCCATCCTTCTTTATCTGCCTTGGGTCTCTACAAATCACAGTTTGGCTTCAGGCTCCTCAGCACTTGTCTCACTTCCTACCTTATCTCGTCCAACCCTGTAACTTCAAATGCTATTTAATATGCCTGTAACTCCTACTTTTTATAGGAAACCCTGATTTTACCCAGTGTTCCAAGGGTTTTTGTGCCATCTGGGTGTAGAGGGCTTTGGATCATGGCAGTGCTCTTGAAGCGATGCTTCACAAGGGCATCTGAATATAAATTGAAGTGTTCCCAGAACTCTGCACCAGTTCTGTCTCAAAGATGCCATCATCATTTAGAAGATTCATCATAGAGGTTTGCTCCAGGCTAGCACAGTCCCATCTCTAAGTGACTATAAGCTTATCAACCCTAGCCCCTCCAACACAACTGGCTGTGAGGATTTCATTGAGTTAAAAGCATGAGCTATAACTGAGCTGGACTCCTCTCTCTCACAGAAGTGACTGGGATAACTGTTCATCCTGGTTTTAGCTATTTAGTGTCCAGAACACCACAGACTCACAGTTCTTCCCCACATCAGCCATGCCTGCCTGTGTCTATTCTCTACTTGACCTGAGAATGTTGGAGTGACCATGACCTGTCCTCAGCCTTCCCCCGAGACACTTGTCTCACTTCCTAGCTTATCTCATCCAACCCTGTAACTTCAAATGCTATTTAATATGCCTGTAACTCCTACTTTTTATATGAAACCCTAATTTTTTTCAGTGTTCCAAGCTTGCTGTCCAACAGCCCCCTCAGTAAACTCATCTTAATAACTAGCAGGCATTTCCCAACATTTCTCCTGCTGCCTCTCAGTCTATCTCATCCAGGAACAAGCAATCCCCACCAAACAAGCATCTTCCCATCCATTGCCATTTTCCTTCCTATACTCACGATCCTTCAAACTTAAAACATGTCCCAATATACCTTGCCAGGTTTGGCCTCTCATATCACTTACGATTCCTTTCAGTATCCTACTTCTTTGTCATGAAGCTTCTAAACTTCACACACTGGGGTGTGTGTGTGTGTGTGTGTGTGTGTGTGTGTGTGTGTGTACAAACCTTTGGTTTGGGTTTTCTTTAAGTTAGCTGTCTGTTTAGAGATAGCTGTTTCTCCTGTACCTATAAAAGTTACCTGACCATAATTAGCATCAAAAATATCTGTCAGATTAGCAAATATCAAACAGAACAAATAAATGAATTAAGTCAAAGAAGTGACCTGATTTTTATCTCTTGGGAGTTTATACTCTTACTCATTTCTTGTTTGCATGTGGAAGTGTTTACTAATGGAGCCTTGGTTCATTTAAGCTCTTATTCAAATAGTCATGATTTTACTAACATTTTAACTCCCATTTATTTATAGCTGTAACTTCATAGGAATTATCTGAACACTGACTGTGTGAAAAGACACATCCCAGTTTTTAGAATCCCTAAATACTTACCAGAAAGCATCATCTCTCAGCCAGCAATCAGCTCATTTCCAATAAAATTCAAATTCAGAAAAGAAAATTGGACATGTTCTTTTCCTTTGCATTGCTGTTAGTTTTATTCTTAAGTGAATCATCTCCCTCATATCTGGTGTAATGGATAATTGGACCATTCCTAACCCTACAGTGTAGAACTTGGCAAGTCATTGTTTTTTAACCAGGAAACATGCATCAGTTATCTCCTCTTAGTTCCACCCAAAAGGTCATGAATTACAACCATTATAGACCTTCCCTTGCCTGTGTGTTTAGTGGGTGCCCGTGTGCCTCTCTAATCCTATGAGAGGCCAAGCCTAATAGTTATGCCATGGACAAATTGTTCCAAGGATATTTTAAGGTAAAGAAGCCTGGATGCCACATGTGGAAAGGTCAACATGGGTTCCTGGCAAATGGCTTTCCGGAGATCACTTTCCATTCCAGACTTAGGGGACTTTCTGAGGGAAATGATCTTTACCACCAAACCATCAAAATCACAGCCCTTCATGAGAAAGGGAACCAGACCTATAACCTTTCAAGTTCACAGTCATTATCTTCAAAGTGAGCATGAATGATTCCTTACTTCTTAAAAAGTCTAAACATATAGCCAAAGAGAACTGTTTCCCAGCCAGCAATCAGCTAGTTTCCAATAAACATGTCTTAAAAGAATCTACAGTTCAGTAGTTGACACAGAAAGCATTCTGGGCTCAACAGAAAACCATTTATGCACTTGGTTTTGGCAAAAATTATAGATGCCACCTGGTTATGAACAATTGAGAACTATTGGTTAGCAAAGCCTAACATTCTAATCCCTTGTAAGCAAAATATGCTAAATGAAGAGATAAGAATGTTTTCATAAAATAGGTTCTCCTGTTCATCTCATGCTTGCTACAAAATATCAACTCCCTTAAAGTAAATGGAGCCCAATACTACAAGGAATAAATGAATTTCAAAGTAATTGAATTTAACAGATTAAATTAGATTTTTCTTTCTAAACATTTGTATATACACTTTCAACAATATTGTATTTCAGTTACTGCCAAGATATTCTACAAAGTGTGGGCTATGTCATTACAAGGGATGAATATCATGATTTCACTGAAGGTAAAGTAATAACTGAAGTTATTTATTTTTAATTGTATGCAAATGTGGTTTATAGTCTTTTCTGCAAGTGTTTTACTGACCTACAGTTTCACTGATGTTGTTGCACTTCTTTCCTGTGGCAGTATAAAGTTTGACCAGTTTTTCCTTCACTCACTTAACAGTCATTTATTGAGCTCCTACTAGCTAGTAATTGTTCTGAAAACTAAAATTGCACCATGAATAGTAATAAATGCAATGAAGAATTCGGAAATCAGTGGTCAAATCTTATCCTGGAACTCCTAGAGTTGAGCATCTGTACAGGGTTCTTTTTAATTGGGGGGGAGGCTATCAACTAGCTCCCAAATCATGATGAAGACTTATTATTAGTTTCAAATGCTCAGTCTTAGCTTAGCTTTTTTCTGGCTAGCTCTTTTAACTTAAATTAGCTTGTTTCTCTTCATCTACCTTTTGCCTCAGGTTTTGGTTTTTTGGTTTTTGTTTTTGTTTTTTTTCTTTCTGTATACCTTAATTTCTCTCCCCTGGCCATTTGACATTGGCTGCCTGGCTTCTGGATCCCGGCATCTCCCTTGTTCTTTCCTTCTTCTCTTGTTTATTTTTCTCTTTTCAAGCCTAGATTTGCCCTCCTATTTATTTTCTCTGCCTGGCAGCCCCACATTCATCTCCTGCCTAGCTACTGGCTGTTCATCTTTTTATTAAGCCAATCAAGTGCCTTAAGCAGGCGAGGTGAAACACATGCAACACATCTTTATACAATTAAACATGAATTCTTGCATCATTAAACAAATGTAACATAAGCCAATGTAACATATCTTTGCCCAGTTAAAATAATATTCCATAAGCATCTTTGAGGAAAAGGTCAATGTGTTAATTTTTATTGACTTGTTTGTTTCCACACACACATCAGACTAGCAGTTACTAAAGACATAAATTATATCGTAGTTCAACTTCCCCATTTTTTATCACACTGTCTAGTATGTAGTAAGTGTTCAGTAAATACAGACTACAGATGGCATCCATTCTAAATGCCTCAGGAATAGATTAGACCTGGTTCCTGCCTTGAATTCCTGCCTTGACCCCTTCCTGGTAGACCCTTAAACAAAATAAACTCTTTTCTCTCAAGTTGCCTTTGGTCATGGTGTTTTATCACAGCAATAAAAAGCAAACTAGAATACTTCTTAATTTTCTACAAACTAGTAAGAGATTCTATCAAAATACAATTTACATCACTTTTCTTCTCAGAAGCTCTCAGTGACTTCCTATAATTATAAATCCATTATCTCCAACAAAGTTCATGGCATTTAGCATGACCTACAAGATCCAATGTCATCCATACCAATGTAATAAACCAATCAAATGGAATTAATAAATCCATGTTTAATAAACACAGCAAAGCAACTCTTGGATAACCTTTGGGAAGGCAGGGGAAAGATCACATGGCAAATATGGCTACCAGTTTTTATGTAGCCTGTGGGTGTTGTTTTGAGCAGCCCTGGGGAGGAACTAACTCTTAGCAGGCTATCTGAGGGGATAGGCCTCTGTTTGGTGGATTTCTGAGGGGGCAGAGTCTGGGAAGAGAGAGAGGTGGGACTTCCACCTGATCATCCCAGCCTCTTCAGGTATATGGATACTAGGGGCTGAGGTGGAGCTTCCATCAGAATAGTAGAGATGACATATATCTCCAAACAAAAGGCACTGTGTTTCCAGTCCATCACAAAAGATTCGAGTTCTCTAAATTTTATCTTCTCTTTACTACAATTCATTTCATTGCAGGTGGCATATGTCTGGGTGTGCTGCCTTTACAAAACAATGAACAGATGCAAATACAGCCATGCCCAGGATGCTTATTGTGCCACAGAAATAAAGACCTTTGACTCTGACCAAGGTCTCTTTCCTCTTCTGCCATCATGCATGATACTGCAACAGATGTACTACCCTGCAAGCAGGGCAGAACCTCAGGCCCTCCATAGTTATTCACATGGTTTAAAAACACTACCCATTCTGGGGAGGTAGCAGAATTGGTAGAGTGCTTACATAGACATCTCCATAACTGTATCAAGCAGGCACAGTGGTACATGCCTGTAACTTCAGCACTCATGAAGTAGAGAATCAAAAGCTTAAGATCATCTTTAACTACAGACATACAATAAAAGATTGTTCAAGGCCAGCCTGAACTACATGAGGGCCTGAACTACTTGAAGTTCTATCTCATTTGGAAAAAAGATATGGAAAAAAAAAAAAAGCCTGTTCTTGAGAACTGATGAATTCTCAAGAATCATTTACTGTGCATCCTACATGTTGCCTTGATCCTTATTTGCCTTCCAAAAAACTAACACCACAGAGTTCTCTCAAAAAGTTTTTCACAATTATTAAAGTAGATCCCAGTGACAGTGGAGTAGGCGATGACAAGACTGTCCCAAAGTCGTAAGTCTCTCATTTTCCAACCATGCTCAGTGGTCTCTGAGACAGGGGCTGGAGGGAAAGACTGTAGGCAAGAGGTCTATTTGTTATGTCTGCCACAGAGGGGAAAGTAAGAAATCACTCCAGAGAGTTTCAGAGGCATATGGCAAAGCTCCTCTGACTTCTGCCTAGTCCAGTATTTGTCTACAAAGAAGCAGCATCTGCAAGTGCTTTGAGTTCCACTGTTGTATATGGACAGTCACTTCAAATATATGCTGAAAAGCCAAAGCTTAAGTCTATATCAACATTAAGGAAAAATGACAGAAATTTTCCCAAAAAAATAAGAATCAAACACTCTAAACCCTTTAAAGGAAATTTCAATGTCCCAGTAATTCCATCTCTACATACTAATTGAACCAAATCATTTTTGGAACCAGTTACAATAATGCTAAATGTAGGATTCTTCCCATTGCAACAATTAGTGTCACTGTCTCTGGTGAAACTTCTAATTACAAGTTAATTACAATAAATATTATCAGCAACCAACTTGAAAATGTCTTTTTTTATTAAAGATTTTTCTCTGTGTCTGTGTGCATGTGTACATGTGTATGCACATGCATGCATGTGTGTGTACCAGTGTGTTTGATGAGTATTCATGTGTGTGAGAGAGGAGAGAGAGAGAGAATAGGTTAGTGTATGACAATAAGAATCTTCCATTACTGTTCTCTACTATATCTTTTCAGATGTGTCTATCACTGAACTCAGAGCTCACCAATTGGCTAGACTTGCTAACCAGAAACTTCTAAGGATTTGCTTGTCCCTACCCTCCACCTCCCTCAATGAGGAGTTACAGAAGTGCACATCCATGCCTGGTTTTACGTGAGTGCTGGGGATCTAAACTGAGGCTCTCATGTATTAGGGAAAGACACTTTTACGAACTGATCTTCATGCCCACTACTTATTAAGCATATTTAAATGCAGTGGTATGCTGGAAAATGTTTAACAGCCAACTCTGAAAGAAAAGTCCTTGGTTTATAGTGTTTGAGTATCGAGGTGGATCCTCCCACCATTGCCAATTCAGACTACAAACAATATAACTGCATGAGAAAAGGTCACCAGTTAGTTTTCAGGGCCTGAGAAAAACTGGTTCCAATAATAATAAAATTTATAGGGGTAGTAAAGTCTAAAGTGGTTATCTTGGTATGCACTAAAATTTAAAATCGTGCAAGGCAGATATTCATGAGTCAGTAAGTGGTGTTTTGCAATTATATACTATTGTGTATGTACACAAGTACTAAGGTGTATGCAAAGCTGCAAACATTCAGTAATAAGACTATACATCACTATGAAAATGGAAATAATGTCCATACTAGCTTTCCATTTTTTACAGTTCTGAGCTCTGAGCCTTTCCAAGAAAATCAGAATGTGATAATCCCAGTTATATAGAATATCCCTAAGAGTGAAGAAAGAAAACCTTCCAGGAAAAAATTGAGCCTGAGTGGTTGGATATTCTCCCTACACGGAAAGCTTTGAGTTGCCCCAAGCCTGCCACTCCTCTGACATTTATCCCTGCCTAATACCTCTACTCTTTCACAGCCTAAACCACAACCCACATCCATCCCTGTCAACAGAAGTGGCCCCTCAACTGATTCACTTCTCCTAGGAAAGTGTTTCTCAGGTTACAGGCCTGGATCCTACATGAAGAGTGGACATACAGGCTCTCCAGGCCCTTGCCTCATACGGGATACTATTCTTCCCGAGAGTCAGGAAATAGCTCATGCTGCACATACATTTGCCCTGTCTCACTTCACACATGTCCCCCAGTGTGGTAGCACAGCAAGAGGGCAGACCTTCACCATGTTCTGGCACCTCCATAGCAATTTCCCATTCTTTAGAAGCCTGATCTAAAAGATAATCTCTGCAAGCTTGGAAAGCCTCTTGGGACCTTTTGCCCTTTTCTGGGGAGGAGATGAGGAGAAGGAGAGAAGAGAGAGTGATCAGGAGGGGTTGGGAGGGGGAAGGGAGTTTGAACAATGGAATACATGGATAAAAAATGAGACTTTATTCAAAAATAAATAAAAATGGTAAAAATTTAAAAAAGAAAAGCCTCATACACAATTAGGCCATATGTATAGAAAATAAAAAAGCTCTGATCACTCTGAGAGACTAGTCATTTCACAGAAAACATTTTCCTTCAAACTTAAAAGAAATAAGATCAAAATCTTGCATTCAGATTTATAGAATGTGGCACCTAAGCAGTATCTGCTCTAAAAGTAATCATTATGCCTGCTTTGTATATTTGTGAGAACAAAATGTTGGCTATGCATAAATTTTTAACATTCTCTCTCTCTCTCTCTCTCTCTCTCTCTCTCTCTCTCTCTCTCTCTCTCTCTGATGTAGTAAGTTCTCCATAAATATCAGCTGCAATCCTTGAAAAAGACTAATGTATTTCATCCATCATGCTACATCATGGTGGATATCAGATAGTCATGAATTGCTCAGACTGCTTTCTTATACAACCCAAAACCATTGGTGACACTACTCACAGTATGCTGGACCCTCATACATCAATCATAAGTAAGAAAATGTCCCAGAGTCAAATCTTATGGGAATATCTTTTTTTCAATTGAAGGTACCTCTTTCCAAATGACTGAAGCAAGCATGATGTTGACAAAATACTACCCAGCATACCTTAAATAAGTAATTTCATTGCTATGCCTCAGCATGGTAATTAACAAAATGATAATAATTTAAAATGATTGTTGTGAAAAAAAGAATTAGAAAACATCCTAAAATATAAGTGGTGTGAATCAAATATAAATATTCTGTTCTCTGCCTCTCTAAATTGAGTTCACAACTTTTACATTGATACTGAAAGTCTTGATCACATCAACTCAAGTCATATATGTTACCCTTTAATTGACCTCTACCAAAAGCTATTCTCCAAACTTATTCTGCATGTCTTTGGTCTTGTCTCCCCAGATAACTATTTATCAAGGTCCCACCAACCTCGGAGTCAGCACACTTAGGATTGTTCTGATGCCTTTGGAACAGATATGGCCAAACTGACAGAATGCTGAAAATAAAAACTCTGAAGAAACAAACCAGAACTACAGATGCAAGCATAACCATCAGAATGCAAGAGATAAAAGAAAAAAAATCTCTGTTGTGGAAGATTTGATAGTGAAAATAGATACATCAGTCAAAGAAAACACTAAAACCAAAAAAGTCATAACACAAAACGTACAGAAAATAAGGGGCACCATGAAAAGACCAAACCTAAGAATAACAGGAATAGAAGAAGAATACCAGACCACAGGCACAGAAAATATATTCAACAAAATCATAAAAGAAAACTTTCCCAACCAATAAAAGAAATGTCTATGAAAATATAAAAAGCTTATAGAACACCAAAAAAGTCTGCTTGCCACATAATAATCAAAGCACTAAACATACAGAATAAAGGAAGAATTTTAAGAGTTACTAAGGAAAAAGGCCAACTTATAAAGGCAGACCCATCAGAATAACACCTGACTTCTCAATGGAAACTATGAAAGTTAGAAGGTAGGGCTGGAGAGATGGCTCAGTGGTTGAAAGCTAGAAGGTCCTGGACAGATATTTTAAGGACACTTAGAGGCCACAGATACCAGCCCAGACCACTATACCCAGCAAAATTCTCAATCATCATAGATGGAGCAAACAAGATATTCCATGGAACAGATGTGGCTCTTCCATCTCTGGGACTCACAGCACCTTGTCTATGCTCTCATGTGTGCCTTTCTCCTTACCTTACCCCCTTTTCAACCTTTCTGAACTTTCCTCAGAGCAGCCACACAACAACAGTCTTAAATAATGTAAGTGTTCAGAAAAAAATCCATTGAGATAAAATGTGACGATATATTTTATATTTACTAAAACCAGTAATAAAACTTCTCTTTTCTCTACACTACATGAAACATAAAAGATAAAATCTAAAGCTCCTCAAGCTAGGTTAGGCTCAGCTATAGAAGAAGAAAGCATAGTAGGTCATAGCTAAAGCCCACAAATGCACTATGGCCACCACAAATTTCTGGTAAGCAATCCTTTTATAGTCAAACCAGAAGTTTGGTTTTTTTGGTTTTTTTTTTAAACAGCAATACATCTTTATATAGTTGAAAAATTGCAACAATCTTTGCATAGTTGTGTGTGTGTGTTTTAAATCACTTTATTCATCCATCATCTTTCAATGAAATAAGAATATTTTTGCTTAAAGTTCACTAGCGAGTGAGTACATCCCTGGCTTATCCTTCAGGGTTTGCAATATCTCGCTCAGGAGGATATTCTCCAAATCCATCCATTTGCCTGCAAATTTTAGGATATCATTTTTTCTTACTGCCGAGTACCACTCCATTGTGTAGATGGACCACAGTTGGTTAATCCATTCTTCAGTTGAGGGGGCATCTAGGTTGTTAGGCTGTTTCCAGGTTCTTGCTATTAAAAGTGTATGTGTGTGTGTGTGTGTGTGTGTGTGTGTGTGTGTGTTGCAAAATTAGAAAGGATATCAAGAGAAAGACAGAGGAGATTGTAAAGGTGTTAGGAAATCAATGTGGCGATGGAATACATGTAACAAGAAAGGAGAAGTTGGGATGTAATCTCCCCAAGGACCCAGCAATACCACTTCTGGGTATATACCCTAAAGAGGCACATTCACACTCCAAAGGTATTAGCTCAACTATGTTCATAGCAGCATTATTTGTAATAGGAAGAACCTGGGAACAACCTAGATGTCCCTCAACTGAAGAATGGATTAACAAACTGTGGTACATCTACACAATGGAATACTACTCAGCAGTAAGGAAAAATGATATTCTAAAATTCACAGGCAAATGGATGGATTTGGAGAATATCCTCCTGAGCGAAGTCTCACAAACTCAGAGAGATAAGCAGGGGATGTACTCACTCACTAGTGGTCT
>PVIH01013200.1:0-59581 GCA_004025045.1 Sigmodon hispidus
GACTGATATATCTATTTGAGCTACTGAGTCTTCCACTTCAGAGATTCTATCTTCCATTTCTTGAACTCTGTTTGTTATGCTTGTATCTGTGGTTCCAGCTTTTTTCTTCAGGTTTTCTATTTCCATCTTTGCCTCATTTTGTGCCTTTTTTATTGCTTCCATTTCAGCTTTTAGTTCCTGGCATGTTTCTTTCACAGATGTGTTCATCTCTTCCAATTTTTCATTTGTATTTTCTTCTATTTCTTTAAGGCTTTTTTTCATATCTTCTTTTAGAGCTTTGATGATCATCAAAAAGGAATTTTTGGTGTTGCTTCCTTCTGTTTCCTCTTCTTTGCTCAGTTCAGGTCTTGTATTTGTAAGATCACCACTCTCTTCTGGAGTTACCATGTTGTCCTTTGTATTATTATGTAATTTTTTGCACTGACGTTTGCCCATGGCTTCAGTGGTTCACAATTAGATGGCTCCTGGTCGGTTGTGTCACTTGGATTTGTGTGCCTCCTGTCACCCCTCTGGTCAGGGTCTGAATCTGTCCTTCAGAGACCCCTGCAGATGTTGGCTTGCTCAGTTCGAGGTGGCAGCGGGTAGCCGTGCAGCTTCCCTCAGGAGGTGCTGAGGGTCTGGTGACCTGCAGAGTTTATCTGCCCCTGCTCCAGAGTGTGCTGGGACTCTGCAGACAGCACTTGTCCAGGGAGCAGAACCGGAAGCTATGGGAGCTCGACTCTCCCTCCCAGGCTGGGATATAGACACTTGGGCCTGGTGACCCCTCCTCACCTCTGGGCGGTCTGAGTCTGTCCTTCAGAGACCCCTGCAGATGTTGGCTTGCTCAGTTCGAGGTGGTGGCGGGTTGCTGTGCAGCTTCCCTCAGCAGGTGCTGAGGGTCTGGTGACCTGCAGAGTTTATCCGCCCCTTCTCCAGAGCAGTAGTTTAACTTTTATGTTTCTTTTTTGTTTTCAGTTGTAAATTTTTCTCTTTATTAAACATTCTAGTATAGAACTATCATTAATACATTTTTAGTGATATTTACTATATACAATGTCTAAACTGTTATATACCGTGGCTTATAAGCAGAAAAATAAATTAATTCAGTATACCTTCTTTGATTAAAAAATCTTGAATTAATTATTGCATAACTTTTTGTTATTGTGAAAATTAGTTATTTTTCTCTTGATTTGTTTTGATTATTGACTTCAATGCTTATCATAGAATGTTTATGTTCTATTTACTCATTTTCTTAATTTCTTTTATTGAGTTTTAATTATTTTCTTATTCTTTTAAAGTAATATAAATATAACTTATGACTTGTATAAAGCTTTGAGTTTATTCATCATTTTTTA
The DNA here is from genome assembly GCA_004025045.1 of Sigmodon hispidus. Lineage (NCBI taxonomy): Eukaryota > Metazoa > Chordata > Mammalia > Rodentia > Cricetidae > Sigmodon > Sigmodon hispidus. The sequence continues at coordinate 1,335 of PVIH01013200.1, forward strand.
CGTAGTGTCTTTGTCATTAAAATAAATTGTTTAGGAGAAAAGGATAGTTTTCATTTCTTTTGGATTCAGCTCAGGTGGGAAGTGGTTTTTAAATTTAAAATTATTGATTTTTTTCTTTAAAGTTTATGGTTAATCATTAATAACATACAGTATATATCTTTATGTTTTTAAAATTGATTGCAATTTGTGCTATGGTTCATTAGATATTCCAGTATTCATTAACTAAGCTGGTGACATTATATATAGTCACCATTGTTACCTCTGAGCTGGACTAAGCAGAGCAGAGCTGTTGGAATCAGTCTTGGATTTGAATCCTTTTACTTCCTAGGTAACTCTATCTATGCTGCTGAAATCCATTGTTTTGTATATAAAGTAAGTTTTGGGGATTTAATGAGGCAATATATATATGAGCTGTGCTTTTTTTTTTTTTTTTTTTTTTTTTTTTACAGGAAGCAACCATTAATTGTTAATAGATTGCACTGTTTGGACATAAAATATGATGTGAAAGCTTTTGCCTTTGTTTTGCTAAGTGCCTCTTTAAATATATAATACTTGCTATTTTGGTATGCTTTTGAATGTCTTATGTGAACATAGTGCAAACAGTCGCCAAAGTTTTTTTCCATATCAGGTAGTCTTTGAAAAATAGTAGTCGCTCGCTGTCTTTCTGTTAGGACTAGTAAATTTTTTTTGCCACTATGCTACAGCTGTTTTGTAAAAATACACTGTCCTGGCTAGCTTTATGTCAACTTGACACAAGCTCAAGTCATCCAAGGGAAAGGAACCTCAATTGAGAAAACGCCTCCACAAGATCCAGGTATAGGCAAGCAGGCAGGCAAGCCTGTAGGACAATTTAATTCCTGATTGAAGAGACAGCGCCCAGCTCATGGTAGGTGGTGTCATGCTTGAGCTGGTGGTCCTGAGTTCTATAAGAAAGCAAGATGAGCAAGCCATGACCAGCAAGCCAATAAGCAACAACCCCCACCATGGCCTCTGTATCAGCCCCTACTCCAGGTTCCCACCCTGTTCCTGCCTTTGATGATGAACAGAGATGTGTAAGGGAAATAAACACTTCCCTCTCCAAGTTAATTTTGGTTGAGATGTTTCATTATGACAACAGAAACCCTAAAACAGTGGTTCTCAGCCTTCCTAATGCTGGGCCCTTTAATACAGTTCCTCATGTTATAGTGAACTCCAACATAAAATTATCTTTGTTGCTACTTCATAATTGTAATCTTGCTACTGATATGAACTGTAATGCAAAGATCTGAGTTTTCTAATGGTCTTAGATGATCCCTGTGAAAGGATAGTTCAAACCCAAACTGGTTGTGACCCCCAGGTTGAGAACCCCTGTCCTAAGTAAGATGGACAGTTCAAAAGGATGAACAAAATTCAATGCTGATTTCTAAATTGTCTTAGCCTTTTCCATTTCTAATGATAACATACCATGTTTAAAAACTGAGTTTTAAAGATCAGTATCTTTTAACCATGAAGTAAGCACTTCATCAGATAAATTCAGAATAGCCTGATTCAGCTAATCATGAAACAGTCAGCTTGTTAAATTTAGATCTTCCAGTTGTTTCTAAATACCAGCATCAGTGGTTATAGGGTTCGTGAGCATCATTTGTATTTCTGTTTCCCCTTAGAATAGCACACATATATTGTAACTTAGTTGGGTGATAGAATTCAAAGCTTAAGTCATTTAAGAAAACTTGCACTCCAATTTACATTTAGAATACTTATTTGTGTTTGAAAATGAAGCCATTTGTTAACAGTAAGGCCTAATTACTCATCTTGGTAATAATCTGGTGTTGATATGTAAAACATCTAGTGTTCCTGGTAACTCCTAAGAATTAATGTTATAGAAATCAAGTCCATGTTCCCATTTGACTAAAGGCTAGAGCCCTATTGTAGATTTTGCACTAATATGAAATCTGTAGTTGCACTTTCATGTGTCACTGGAAGTAATTCTTTCCTATAGGCCTTTTATTTATTTTACCAACAATGTTGTTCAGTGAAAATAGCAGTAAATATAAGGATTGAAAATATTCCATGACATTATTTAAAACATAATTTGATATTTTTATCACAGAGTGTTCAGACGAGTAGAATTTTAACTGAGAAACTGTCTGAAAGCCAACAATCTGTGGTTATTTTAGATACATACACCAGAAGAAGTTTTAAGGTATGTATGACTCTTAACCTGAAATTAAATTCACTAGTATATCTTCCTTTAGCTTGGAAATTGTTTCTAGTTATTCTGGACATCATTTCTTGGTGTTTTATTACTCTGAGGAATATCTCAGACCAGCCAGAATTGTCTGTGTGAAGATATTGATTCCCATTGTGGTGTTCTTAGAATGTTCAGAAGATAGTATTAATTAATCAGTGGGTTTTTTTTTGCCTAGGACTTAAATGCATGTGTGTGTGTGTGTGTGTGTGTGTGTGTGTGTGTGTGTGTGTGTGTGTTGATCATGATTGTTTGCTCTGTCCTTACAGTATAACTATGGCTACCTCTTAAGCCATAAACATGACTGGAGATAAGTATACAGTTTATCTTAGTGGCTTATTAATGTTCTGAAATTGAAAGAAGACAACCTGGACACAGTTTTCTTTTTATTAAAACCTTCAACTCTGTGTTCCACCTTGACATCGTGGGCTGATGAGAACCTTATAGCAGAAATTTCAGTGTGCTGGGTGTTCTAGTCAGCTGGCTAGGCAGACTGTGTTTCTGCCCTTCTCCTCATATCACCAGGAAATACTTTTGAGCTGTGGTACTGATTCTCCGGTCAGTGTGTTGATACTCCCACCCCTCATCATCATTTATTGGCTACTTATCTGGATGTGTGTTTGATATTTTTATTCCCTACTGGCCTGAGATGTCATTGCCCATACCACTGTTTTATCTGTAGCTCCTAGAATGGTAGTTGCCTCTTAAATTTAAGCACATCATACAATCACTCACTCTCTGGGCTGGAAATTCATTTTCATTTTCTTGACTGTGGCAGTGGCCCCTCTCATACCTTCCTGTTATGGGGTCCCTTTAGTAGCTGCTTCCTTTCACCCATTCTGCTGGAGTTGGAGGACACAGGCATGATTGCACTGCTGATGTCTGAGCAATCAGATGTAGCTCCACCTACCACATAAATGTATCTAGAGTGCTTAGCCAAACCTCACAACCCAGTCTCAGCATTTATTGTTTACATGCTTCTACATGCATCTCATGTATCTAAAGTCCATGTACCCTATATCCTGCTTCCACTTGAATCCTTATGGACTAAAACTGCTGGCAATCTAACATCTCCCTGTGTTTTTTAGTGACTGTTTACATGGTCTGGAATGTTTTCAAGGTCTTTGCAGTCTGTAGAAATACTTTTCTCTTCACATAGCAGCTCTGATGTGTCCAGGTTCTTACCTATTCAGAATTGGATTATAGATACTGCTTTTTGTTTGTCTAAGAACATCAAACACATTTGCTTTTCCTCCACTGTGACAGTGATTTCTTGCTCTAACTGTAATAGCACACATCTTGGTGACATTATGGAAAGTGGTGGTGTTTATTTTGTCCCTTAGCCGGAAGTGAATGGTTAAGGTTTCTCATACTTCAAATGGATTACATGACTTAGTTGGAAAAGGTTAAGCCAGAAAAAATACCAATATGGAGTGGAAACAAGTTTCCACCCATGGCTGAGGAGTAACTGACAATTCATGGCTGCTGTGGGAGGGAGGGTCTAGTCTTCTTCAGGGGTGTGGGACATCAGAGGCTCTCTGTGATTCAGCACATAGCTCTAAACTGTGCAAATACATACATCCCTAAGCAGAGTCAGTGGATTTAAAAACAGCACATGAAGTTAGGAAGGAAATGTGGTAGATGGCATAGGGCAAGAACTGTGGGGAAGGATTGGGGCTGGATTAGATCAAAATATGTTATATGCATTTGTAAAATTCTGAAACATTAAAAAAAGGAGAAAAAGGGAACTAACTGTTCAGGGGCAAGTGTCTTTCCAAGGCCTGACTTATGTAGTCTCATGTGATAGCACAGCCATGGAACAATCACCAATCTGCCATTTATACCAGCAAGGAGGCTTTGTCGCAGAGTACCTTTGCGTCACAGGTTCTTGATTTTTGTTATCTCAAGCTTAAATTAAAAATTAGCAATTTCATGTGTATAAAACTGGCTAAAGAAAGTAACAAGTCTTAAGTCCTGCTCTTCTCTACTAAGGAAATGATTTATTAAGTAAGAAAATATATTTTAACTAGAATTAGTACTTTTCATTAATTCACAAGATTATCATTACTCAGCTGTCACATGATACTTTTGTTTGCTGAACAGGAACTATGGTTAATGTGTTTTTACTTGATTATTTTACAGAACTTAATAATAAAAAAATCCGCATCATATGATAATATACAAAAATATTCCAGCGTACCATATACACGATTAAAGGTATTTTAACTGTTTGGCCTTTATATGCTAAAATATGTTTTTATTTCTAGCAATAAAAATTATTATATGCTCTTTTCCAAAGTTTGAACAGTTATACTAGTTCTTATTATTGCATGTTGAGTTAATTATAATTTTATGAGATAGGGATTATAATAAATAATGAATGGCCATTAACCCCATGGATTCGAGTGCATTTTAAATACACAAATGGCTTTTGTGAATTCTTTGTTGTGGGCTTGGGGCCTAAATTCATACGTGTGGGTGTGCAAACACACACCATCTTTGAGAGATAGTCCAGAAGCCCAGTTAGTAAACCACAAGGACCTTAGTTCAAACCCCAGAACCCAAATAAATAAATGCTAAGTGTGAAATCTCATACTTATCATCCAGCACTGAGGAGATAAACAGACAGGAGATAGGTAGAAAATGATACACTAAAGAGTTTAAAATAAAATTTCTGAGATGTTATTATACAATTATAATGATTAATATATTATTGCAAGTCAGTTATAATTATGTTAATATAGTAATGCTAAAAAATGGATTGATTAGCAGATAATATAATAGAATTAATTTTATTATTTAAACTTACAAATATTGAAGGGAAAATTATTGTATAGTGAATGTTATTAGTGGTGTGTGGAAATACAATCTTGTTAAAAGTATTTTTTTAAAATAGAATCACAAATTAATTTTATAAAATGAGGCATTTAATAATTTAGTATGTTTAATTAACATAGCATGTTCAATTTACAGTGTTTACATGAAAACCAACCAGATTATTGGATTTGGCTTTAACCCACTGTTAAATTTATAAACTGACTTTTGAATAAGCTTAAGAATGTTATCAGACATTTAGAGAACTCAAACGGAAAGCCTCAGATTATCCTATAAAGGGAAGTAACTCAACCAAATTTATTTTGTAAAGCCATAATTACTCTGATACTAAACCCCAGAAAATCACCACCATCATTGACAAAATCCATAAGTCATTTTCTTTGGGGAACTTAGACACACAAAAAAATCACAATGCAATTTAGTTTGCAAACTGAATTCATTTGCTCATAAGGAGATGGCTACTAGTGAGGTAAGGATTTTTGCCACTAAGCTTGATAACTCGAGTTTGACCCCTAAGTCCCACATGATAGAAAGAAGAAACCAACTCTCACAAGTTGTCTTCCGATCATTACCTATGTATTATATCATGCACATAGAAAATAAATAAATGTGAAGAATTAAAAACTCATACATGATCATCATGTTGAATTCATTCTAATGATGCAAATGTGTGGTTCAGCTTTCAAATTAATAAATGTAATACAGCATGTAAATAGAATCAGAGGTAGAAATCACACAATCATGTCAGTAGATAATGGAAGAAGCACTATTTATGATGCAATCTCCAGATATATTTAGGCTTGTGTCAAGTTGACAAACACCAACCAGCACAAAATCTAACAAAAGAAGTGAAATATCTTTATAATGAAACCTATAAAACACTGGAGAAATACTTTGAAGACACTAGAAGATAGAAATATCTTCTGTGTTCATGGTTGGCAGAGCTAATATGAATATGTTCGTGTTACCAAAACTAATCTATACATTCATTACAATGAATACCAAAATTCCAATGAAATTATTTAAAGAAATGAAAGAAACAAACCAGCCAAATCAGTTCTGAGCACAAAGGGCAATGCTAGAAGTTATCATAGTACCTGCTTCAGGGTGAAGACAGAGCCATGATGATAAAGATAGCAGGGTAACAGTGATAGCATAGTAAACCATGTAGAGAACTCACACAGCCACAGTCTTTAGGATCTCAGCACAGGTGCCGAAAGCATTTGTTACAAAACCCAGCCCCTCCAACAAGTGCTTCTGGGAAAACTGGATATTCACACATAAAAGTATAAAAGTAGATCCTTATATCCTTATATCAAAAAACAAAAACAAAAAGCCATTCACACTGCATCATGTACCTAATGTAAAACATGGAACTTTGAAATTATAGGCGGAAAAAGATATTGTCATAAGCAACAACTTTCTTCATAGTTCCTCAAAACTGAAAAGTGGCATTGCATGGAATTAAAAAGGTTTTTTTTTAAGGAAGGAAACTATCATCAGAGTTAAGAGTCAGCCTAAAAACTGTGAAAAAAATCTTTGCCTGATATTTATGTGATAGAAATTAATATCCAGAACAATAACCACAAAAACTAAGAGAAAAATCCAGTCACTAAATGGACAAGTAAAGTAAACCATCAATTTTCAAGATTTGAAGTTCAAAATGGCTGATACATACATGGGGAAATGTCTAACATTCTTAGCCATCAAGTAAGTGCAAACCAAAGCTACCCTGATAGTCTATCTCATTCCCATTGTTAGTATCGCCATTATCAAGAAAACAATGACAACAACCACTGGGGATGGTATGAGCAAAGAGGAACTTTTTTGCATACAAATAGTGGGAATGTAAATTAGTGTGGCTGTAGTGGAAAGTCAACAGAGGTTGGTCAAGAAACTAAAAACAGAGCCTCCACATTATCCAACTTAACTGCTGTCATGTATATTTCTGAGTGAAGTAAGATCAGTATACAATAAGCATATCTATATACCCATGTTTATTGGAGCTCTATTCACAACAGACAAGTTATCATTAATCAAGATACCATCAGTAGATTATTGAGTGGATGCAGAATATGCAGAACATACAATTAAGGAACATTCAGCCATAAAGGGTGAAATTATGTCCACTGAGGGGAAATTGATGTAGACTGGAGATCATCATATGATGTGAAACAAGTTATATGAAGAAAGATGAATATTGTATTTTCTCTTATATGTAGATTATAAAAAAGACATGGAAGTGGAAGGGAGACTGGGAAGAGAAAGGACGTAAGAAAAGTATGGGGATGAATGTGGTCAAAGTACATCACACACATGCATCAGAATGTCATGATCAGACCTGTTATTTTGTACAATTCATATATACCACTGATAACATGAAGAATATATCATTTAATATTTATTCAGTAAAGCCAAACCACATTAACTGCAGTTGTAATTGTATTAATTGTAAGTGTGGAAAAACTTAATTTATTAAATATATTTCTACCTCTGTTTTCTTATTAAGAGATCAAAGTCTACTGTTGAGTTGAGGAAAGAAGAGGTTCCACAGCCATTTATAGTTAAGGATGACATAGATAGCAACCTGAAACAGCTGCTGTACCAGAAGACGAAGGAGCTGGAGCGCCAGCTTGCCAAGCAAAGAATAATGGAGACCTCCAGAAAAGGCAGCCTGGAAACTGTGAATGAGTCAGAAAACCTGAAATGCCTGTCCTTTTCTCTAGTTGAGGCATCACGAAAAGCTGGCATTAGCTACATTGTATACCCTAGGAAAAGGAAGAAACTGAAGAAAGGATTGAAATTTCAGAAGCTCTCACTTGTGTATGAACAGCTATCCAAGCCTGCAAAGAAATTGGAAAGGTTCCATTCAATATTTATGGCTTGCAGAGGATATATAGTTTGGGAGCTTAATTTTAGGATTTTATTCAGTGCAGTTAATATTTGTTCTCCATGGAAAATATGCAAACTGGAGAGTAATATTCCATTTTAAAATATGTAGGTATTTCATAGTATAAATATGTGTATGGTTTATCTTCTTGTTTTAAGAGTGAATCCATTTTATATCTGAAAGAGTCTCACAGTGGAAAGAAAGAAAATGAAACAATATGTTTGCTAAACTAGCTTGATCACAGATTCAGTCCCTATTCTGAAAAAATAGATCCATCCACTTCAAAATCAAAATAGATTGCTGATATTTAACGATTTTCAGGTTTATGTTTTTGTTGACTTGTGTAGTAAATATAATAAACTTAAACATTTTGTGTGCTGTAAGCCTTTCTTCAAGGATCAACACACAAATGTAATTATGTTTTCTCCTTCATCGGAGGTGATAACACCTGACATATTTTCAAAATGTGGAGGACCCAACGTGGAAACAGCACCAGCTCTGGTATTTTCTTGTTTACTGTCTAAGATACAGATGCTTCTTGTAACCAATGCAACTTAAAGGAGTTTCCAAAAAGACCAGGAATGTCTCTTTAGACATTCTCAAGTGATAGTCTCTTAAACTTATACCCACTTGGAAAGTAAAGACTTTCCTGGTGATAAGGAGGTAGAAATGTTGCATTCTTCTTGCTGTTATTAAGACACACTAGCTCTTTGCTATGGTTGATGACTTACTATCTTGGAACTCTGGAACTTAAAACTTTTGTGGGTGACAGCTGTGACAGAGGCCAGCTGTAGTATAGGAATGCTACTCAGACTTGAGTTCTCCTTTGTGCTAGGCTCCATTGCTCCAGTGTAGCAGGAAGACTTAAGGAGGTTTCAGATAGATTTCTCATAGTTAAAAGGAAAAAAAAAAAAGACCCTTAGGGGAGAATCAGGTATTTGCTATGTAGTTTTGATACATTTGCTGATTTTCAAGTATGAAATTTGTCATCATGCGAAAATACAAGACCACACCATTTTGATTTCTCCCTAGCTTACCTTTGTTTAAATAAAGGGCATGACAGCAGAGTAAGCACTTTCTGGGAGTTTTTGCAATGCTTATAAAGACTTTTGTCATTTTGAAGACTAAGTTTCACAATTTTAAAAATTTATTTCAAAATTTACTATAAAAATGCTGCAAGTAAAAAACTAATCACACACTGAAATTAGGCAGCTCCAAAGACTGTAGGAGTCAGTGACCTTCTCTGTGGTTAAAATTGATGGTGGTAACAGAAGCTGTGGAGCTTGACATTGGTGTTTATACTTGTCCTCCCAAATGTATTTATGTGCACTTACCACCACCCCAAACAAATAACCCATGACATCGTTAGAACTAGAAAATCAATTATCTTTATGTCCTCTTTTGTAATCCTGTTCATTGCCTGCATTCAGGCTTTCCTCATTCCTAATATTTCCTATGTTTTACATGTTATACTTATGCACATGTACACTTTAGTATACATATATTCACACAGAGAGAATGCTGTTGAGCTTTAAAAAAACAAAATCACAAAATTTGGAGAAAAATGGATAAATGTGAAACGTATAATATTAAATGAAGTCACTCAATCTAAGGAAGCAAAACCATGCATGTTCCCTCCTTATATGTGGAATAGTTTAATGACCTGACTTAAAATTTGCATATGCTGTGACATTCACAGCAGGAAGTACAGGAGGGGCCTTTTGGTGCTGGCAGAGAAACAACATTGTATCCTGGATGGTACTTTCCATTTCCCTTTGAAGTCTTACACTAACTTAAGCTAAATTACATTTCAGTTTAGACAGGAAGTAATGGTTAGCTCAAAATAAGTAAGGGAGCAACTTGAAGATAATTTTATTTCTATATTTAGGAAACTTTTCATTAATTTTGGTGCCTAAGAAATAACATTCTTACCACTTTACATGCAGCTTTACTATTGATGAATGACAGCCCTTCTTGGCTGACTCCCTTAAAGATCTGAAGTGGATTACATGTGCTATCACATATCAAGTCAAATCTCGACTGTAGAAGGTTGTTTCTGCAGAAGGTCATTTGGTCTAAAGTCCAACCCTCATGCATTTCCTTTCAGTCCCCTTGAGACAGGCTGACTGTCTTGTTACCACCCTCCTCAGCTGGATTATGGCAAATACCACAAACCTACAATAATAGCAAGGCTTCGCTGTTCCCTTAGATGTTGTCTTCGGCTCTGAGCCCTGAGTCGTGAGACTGGCCAGGAAGGACTAGAGGGATCTTTGGTAGATGACGTCTCTGCTCATCTGGCATGGTTCAGCGTTTCCTTATTCTGTTTTTCTGAGAACTGGAGGCAGTTCAGTTCCAGGAAGAAGAGTATGCCAGGTATCTCCGCATCTGTATTCTGGCTGCCATGCATTAGGCCCTTGGTGACCAGGCCTTGCCATGTTATTTTTAGTCTGTTTCCTCATCTGGAAGATGAGCTTATCTGCTGATGTTGCTTCCAGCTTGAAAGTCACACAAGTCAACAGCAAAGTCGTCTTTCTTTGTCTTTATACAATCGGAAACTCATTTAACCTGTTGAAAACTTCCCTGTTTCCTTCACCGGTGTCACATCTCATCTCGAGCTAATTACCTTTACCCATACTCCATTTTGAGAGCCTCACTTCCCTACATGGTCTATGAAGCTGCAGGTTAATCTACTGTTCTTTCTTCAAATGAGAAACCGTGAACCACACTCTTGGTTATAAAAACATGGATCTAGACTTTCTGATCATGCTTTTTCTTTTTTTCTTCTCTTTTTAATTTGGGCTATTTAATTTCAATGATCCGAGACTACAGCTTTTCCTTGTAAAAGTTCACCCATTATCTGTGTTTGCTTTTTACATTCTTCTAGAGACTTGTCTGGCAGGTTCTAGTTGCTTGTTTTCTTTAAGATATTATAATTATTTTATCAGCTATAAGATAATGCATGTTCCTTGTAAAAAAATTAGAAAAATATTGTCACTAAATCACATTTACATAGTTTTGAATGTGTACATTGAAACAAAGTCAAACAAACCTGTGGAAATAGATTAGCCTATATGTCTATGCATGTATGTTAAATGTGTGCTTGCATATTATATAGAGAACATGGGATTATACCGTCAAGCTCTGGCATTGATTGTTTCTGTGGTATAGGTAGTTGGTGGGGATGGGTTAAGAAGAGATTTCTCTGATGTTTACTTTATGCTGTCTACATTGTTTGAATTCTTTCTACTTCATATATATTTATGGTTAAAAGCAACTTTTTGATTTTTTTTAAAGTCTTTTGAGGAGATCAGTGGAAATTGGAGGTTCTCAAAATATATCTCCATTCACTGAGTATCTTGCAGAGCAGATCAATGAGCTCTGCAAATTAAAATGTAACTGTTCTTTCCTAGATTTACAGAGATGTAAATGAAATACATAGGCATTTTCATTTCCAGTATTTATTTTGCAAATGGATCTTAAAACTGATAGTCACTTCTGCTTTAAAGCTCAAAGTACTGCAGATGAAGTAAGAAGTGAGCAGGTAGCGAAGGAAATTATTGCTTTAATCCAGCAGCTCATCCATTTCTTCAGAGTAAATTTATTGAGCACCTTCTGTATTCCAGATACTATTCTGAGTAGGAAACTGCAAATGAGGACAATGAAGAATATTAGCCAGGTTTCTGCCTTCATAGAGTTTATATTCTAGTGGGAAAGTGATAGTGGAGAGATTAATATGTGACATAAGGAAGTGAAAGTATTATAAAGGCATGGCAGGGGTAACTGCTATTTTAGACAGAGTACTCAGATGTCTCTGTGACTTAGAACTGAATGGTGTGGTGGAGTGACATGTTTAAATCTCTGAAGAAAAGGTAAAAGCAAATGCAAATGCTCTGAGTTGGAGGATTTGCTTGTTGTTTTTGGATAGCACCCAGCAGACTGGTTTCTGGAACATACACACACACACACACACACACACACACACACACACACACACACACAAAATGGTAAGAAAGTGAGGCCAAGCAAGTGTTTGGGGACAATGCCAGGTATTGTCCTATTGGCCATGGTAAGTGATAAATGTGAAATTATTCCTAAGAGTGCCCAGAAGTCTAGGCTTTGGAGATGGCTTGGTGGATTAGAATGCTTGTACAAGCATAGGAATAAGAGTTAAAATTCCCAGTACTCACATTAAATGATGAGTATGGGTGCCTGTGGCTGTGACCTTATCATTGGGGGTAGGGAAAGGTGAATCAAGTGGGTTTGAGCAGCTCCCTAGCTAGCATAGCCAAAATAGAGCTGGTCTTAGCTTCATGGAGAGTGAGGTTTAGGGGTGTGAACTCATTTGGTCCTGAGATCTGGGCAAAAGGACATTAATCTCAAACATATGACTATTTAGTTTTATGCCCAGCAGACTCAGAAGTTTCTTGCTTATCTAAGACAAACAATACATTAGCAGGCTGCCCATCTGTCTTATCACTGTGAAACTGTAGCCATTTAGTTATTGTCACAAGTCCTTGCAAAGTAAAATTCTCTTATTACCTTTCTGTTTGTGTGGTTCATTGTTGCAGCTGTGTCTTTGGTGTCTACAATAGCAAGGCAGTTTTAGCTGGGATTTGCCACCCCATGATCCCATTAATCCTGCTGAGACCATTGAATCAGATCAGTTCCTTCCTGGTCCTCCAGCATTTACAGTGTTTCCATGTGTGCCCTCACCTTTGCATTTCTGTTTACCCTCCAGGGGTTAGAACTTGATTAAGGATGCCACAGTTTACATATCAATTCTCAGTCCTCTGAGGCTTAGAGCTCACACGTTTACAGCAATGATTCTTAGAGTGTGTTCTGTACTCAGTGTGTTTTATGTGGAAACTTGTTAGAATGCACAAACCCTAGGTTTCCACCCCATGATTGCTGAATTTGAGATTGTGAAGGCCCCCAAATGTGAATTTTAGCAAGTCTCCTAGGTGACTCTGATGCACGGTAACTTCTGAGATCATTGACTAGGCATTGCCAGGGCAGTGTAACCAAAGCAGAACTCACTAGGGCCAGCAGCTGCTAATCTAAAGCACATAGTAGAAGATGGATTTGGGAGGGGGAGGAACTGACAGCTATGACTCTGTAGGAGTATTCAGATCTCACAGCTGAGAGATGTTTGGGTGTGCATAGATGGTGTAATTCAATGTAGCTGTGAGGCAATGTGACAGTACGGTTATTAAAAGCTATTTATGCAGGGGGAGATCACATCTCACAGATGAGAGATGTGCCTTCCCTTCAGGCAGTTTCTTCTGGTAGGAAAGATAAGTGGAATTTGGGAAAAATCACCTTTTTTCCCATGTCTGGTTATCTCACTTTTGCATTCACTCCGTAGTAGCTTCATTACCTTTGAAAATTTAAGAGGTTTGGACCCTTTGTAGGTACTGCCACTATTCTGTTCTTTTAAAGTGCTTTACTTGACCCTTATCAGAGAGATGCTTCCTCCTGCAGTAGTCAGGAACTAACTCTGGACAGTGTGCAGAGAGTGAGAAACTTTGGAGCACTGGGTTCCAAGTTGAATGTCTTTATCAAACCCTTACTCCCTTGAAGCTCAAGGATCTATGTGGATGAAGAGGCAAAAAAGTTGTAAGAGCTAGGGGTGATAGATGACTCCAAGGGAAGGCTTTCAGACACAGCAGAACTGATGCTCATATGAACACACAGGGACTTTGGTAGCACACACAAGACCTGCACAGGTTCAGGAAAGCTGGGGTGGGGGTGGGTCAGCACTGAGAATGGGAAATGGATACGAAGTTCCACCCTTATCAGTGCCGAGACCCCAGCTTCCTAAAGTCTTGCCTACAGCCAGCCCTGCACAGGAGAGCTTTCTCAATTGAGGTTACCTGATCTAAAATGGCTTTAACTTGTGTCGAATGAATGACAGAATACTATCCAGCGCACCGCCCTCAATGAGGATGGCTTGCACTAAAATGTGAAGTGGACATTATAAGAATGGGATAGAGGTGCTGGAGAGATGGCTCAGTGGTTAAGAGCACTGACTGTTCTTCTGGAGGACCTGAGTTCAATTCCCAGCATTCACATGGCAGCTAACAACTGTCTGTAATTCCAAGATCTGACATCCTTACACAGTTATGTATGCATGAAGAACACCAATTCACATACAATAAAATAAAAATATTAAAAAAAAGAAGGGAGTAGAGGAATGGGAGCATTTTCCTACTATTACTCTCCTACATTGGCTCCATGACTTTCTTTTACTACAAATTCAGTAAATAAAAGACAACAGGGCTAAACTTTTTCCAATCTCTCAGTAGAATATATTCCAGACTTCTAGTAAAGTTTATCCTGTCTCCCTTAGCTACTACTGTACTGCCACACATTCAGCCAATGCCACTGAATGAAAGCCCTATTGCCACTGGAGAATTTGAGGAGAAACCTATAGCCACATCATTTGAAAGCATCTGAATTATCAAGTTTCATAGTATTGAGGAAATAAACCTCAAGTTCCTAACCTTAGGAGCCTTTCGAAGAAGCATTTTCTTTATTCCTTCCAGCTGACCTCCTAAATTCTCATCTCAGTCTTACTGGTAGATGGATATTCTGGTAGAGGATGAGGTGGTGAATTAGATCAGAAAGGAACACCCTAATGGTCTAGGGAGGCTGCTGTGTTACAATGTATTTACATTTAGTTTACAGAGAGTCTTCATATTGTCTTATAGTTTTAATGATCGGAAAAGTAAACTTGGATTACATAAATTAGCAATTTCTGATAATAGAAAAATAGTATTTTTTGTATGTGACTGAGTTGAAACATTGATCAGAAAGCTAATTGTGTTTCTATAATTAAAATCTAATCATTCTTTTTGAAACTAGATCAGCATCTCACGGAGTACTTCCTGGACAGAAACAGTTTTTCCTCAAAGTTCCATTATACGAGCGTCAAATAAGGTCTCCCAGTGTTCCAATGGTTTTAAATTTTGATCAATTTGTTAAAAGTAAAGGAGGAATACCAGAAAATACTGATCCTCAGACGTGGGTTCTTGAGACATTTGCTAAAGACAGACCTCAGAAAATACGTATACCAGCTATAAATGTTCAAAAAGAAGTCCCAGAGCCAATGACAGAATTACCCAAACTGGAATTAAATGACCATATAAAGTGTAATCTTCCACCAGAGGTCATTCAATATTATGAATCCGAAGTGGAGAAGTTGACTCAAGAAATAAAAAATGAGAAAAGAAGTCCTGTGTTTGCATATTGTAGGCGGGGAGCTATTTACAGAAAACTGGGAAAGCTGCAAAGTGCCATGAATGACCTACAGGAAGTAAGTCTTAAAAATAACAATAACACAATTCACCATTTACATTGATTTCATTTATACAGTAATTTCTGTTGAGATGTTGAATAACAAGTGATTGTCATACAGTTTATGGGATTGTGAAATACAAAAGTATTGACATTTTCAAATACTTATTAAAACATTAGACTTTTGTTTTTTGAATTGGAAAGTTTTATTTTATGTTGTATGCATGTAAAACCACTGATTCAATGATATTTGAGAAACTAACTCAATAGTGTGTTTCTCTGCCCCCCCCCCCCCCCCCGCTCCCTCTGACAGCAACACTTTGGAAAATCAACTTATCTGACTTTCTTCATAAATGTGTCTTTCAGACCATATTTGTGGAGCCATTGTTTCTCAATGCCTATTGGCACAGACATTTCATTTATCTTTTTCAAGACAAAATTAATGATGCTTTGGATGACTTGAATTTCATAAATAAATATAACAAAAACCATGCAGGTGGGTTGCATATGGAGATAGTATTTATCTCAGCTTTTGTCACCATTCTAAATAGAAATAAACTGATAGAAGTTCTGTAAAAATGGTATGACTGACTCAGCTTTTTAGCTCATGTAACCTTACATTGTTTTCAAATAGTTCATTGGGTTTGACCATATCCTCTGGAGATCTGTTCGAGCACAGCTCCTTCCACTTATCTCACAGGAGAATACAAACTTGAAATTGCAGACAGGAGGTGATTTCTTGACCATGAGTTTCAGAATGAGTGCTATGGTACTGCGAAGGCTTGGCAGTGGATGAAATCCATGCCTTTATAATATGTGCTATTTACTAACTGCCTGAACTTTTAGACACAGAACTTTCTAGAAATGTGGAATTGTCATACTCATCTTTGAATCCCTGGCACACAAATATCTACATGAAATAGCACAAGATTGCTGAATGTTCCCTCATCTATGTTGTTCTACATGCTAAAAGGCCATACAGTTCTGTGCCGTTCAAACCTAACATTTTACTACAATTGTTAAGATTGAAACATTTTAAACAGATACAGAGGTGAGTGGTGATTTTACCCCTTCAGAATAAGACTACTTGAAACTGTCAATGTGTTTTTAGACTTTGAGAATAAATTAAATGTGAAACTTAAGAAAAATTAAATAAAGTATCTAGTGAGAACCCTTCTAAGACAGCAGTTTTGGAGCAGAATTCCACTTTAAATTCTCAAAGTTAATGAGAAGAAGATTGTAAAGCAAAGTTTTACCTTTTGTCTTTAGAGGCTTACTTGTCAAAGGCAGAGATTTTCAGAGAGAAGGACATCACCCTGGCAATTCTAAATTACAGTCAGGCAATTAAGTGCAGGCCCAAAGATGCTGACCTCTATTTCAAGAGAGGGGAGATGTATGAGAAGACAAATAAAGTGCTGGCCATTGATGACTATTCCAAAGTAAGCTTTATGACACCCTGTGCTCCCATTCATAGAGTTTGTATTGCAAACATTATTTTTTTTAGACTTAATTATCTTAAAAGTGTTTGGCCTTCATGTGCATACCTGGTACCTGCAAAGGTCAAAAGACCATCAGATCCCTGGAACTAGAGTTGTAAGATACCACGTGAGCGCCAGGAGCCAAATCCCAGGTCTTCTGTAAAAGCATCAAACTGCTCACAGTCACTGAGCGATTTCTCCAGCTCCTTTGCAAAAGCTTTTAACAGTTATCACATGTTTTATATAATCAAACTAATTATTTTAGGAGCCACCACTCCATTGCTGGTATCACCAATATAAAGGCACCGGCACATGATTGGAAATCAGAAGGTAGATGGGAAATATTGAGGCAGCCCCAAAGAAGTCTCAGCCTTTCCAGTTCTCCATTCTTGAACTAAAAAAAATGTGGTTTTAGAGGCCTTTGAAAATTGCCTTTTCTCTTTAGATAATAAAAGAAATATCATTCTTTTCTTATTAAACTCTTGAAGTGGTTCTTGAACAGGCTGTGATCATGGATTTATTCACTCATTCATTCACAAATATTTGTTGACTGACACACTGCATAAAGTAGTAGTTAAATGGTGAATGATGTACACATGTTTCTTGATTATACAGACCTCAAAGAAAAGTTACTTAAGGGAAGATACAAAATCATGATGCTACCATGAAGGAAGGAGGTTGGAGGGAAGGTATCTGTATTTGTTTGTAGGTTTTGGGATACCCAGAAGGAAGTGAGCTTTTGATTGAATCACATCCTGAGACCACATGTTTCCCCTGGCTGCAGCCAGACTTTCTGACCTACTGACTTTTACATATAAATCTTAGTCCTGAGCACAGTGGACAAATGAAAAGAAATTATTAAATTATTCATTTGTGCATGTTCCCAACTACCATGTTTCTTCATGGTTTAGCTTGGCATTCTTCTATTTAAAGAAAAGTAATATTGGTCTTGTAACTTTGATCTAGAAGTAATCTAAAATCTGTTTTGAGATGCAGGTAACCCATACTGAGTAGGTTTAATTTAATATGTGTTTATAAATGATAACAAATGCTAACTTGTTTAGTCTGTATAATGTTACTCATATGTATTTTGTGAGGACTAACCATTTCTTATTAGATAGTTAGATAACTAATTGGTGTGCTCTTCTCAAGGGAAGAACATTTATTCCAATCTCAGCATCCCTTAGTGGCCTGTTCTTTGTGTAGAGATGAGGCCTCATGACCCTTCCCCCATCTACCTTGTCACATGTGTTATTATTGTCCTCACTCAGCTCATGTTCAGGCAGTCATGTGGGTGACTCTTAATGAGAGTAGCTACTGACATTACTGGGAAACACAGGGATTTTTATCAGTGAAAATTTCAGTGGTCAAAAGCTTTGACTTCTTGTATTTACTGTTCGTTTTTCCTTGTGGATAATATTTCTCTCAAGAATTTGATGATGGTACATTTTTTAACATAATCTTTATACACAAGTCTGAAATGTTCAGCATCTTAAAGTAGGTTTCTCTTATGTAATTGAAAGTTGAATATACACTTTTGTCTTGGTTTTTTTCCTCATTGTGTAAAATGTTTGCATCCTCACACCACTCTAGTGTATTCTCTACGATCCCAAAAGAACAGATGCGTTAATGAAACGTGCAATGTTTTACTTTGACAATGAAAACTGGATTGGAGCCATACATGATTTTACATCTCTGTTAAAACTTGAGCCCCAAAATTCTCATGCAAGGTAAGAATTATCTTAGATGTAAATTTCAAAATAACTTACTTTTAAAATATATTTTCAGGAAAATTTGCTTGCTATAATCTGACAGCCATTTTAAAATAGATAATTTTCAGTGTTATTTCTTTGCATTTATAAGTGCTGCTTTGTAACTCTATAAAGCATTGCTTATCATCCTGAATTTCCTTCCTTACGTTTCCTTTCCTATTACATGAATTGTATTTGGTCTTATAATAAGAACCTGGTGCCAGATATTGGGGAAAAGCTGAAATATCAGAGAGACAGAGAAACACTTCTAACCTAACCACCTCCTTAGGCTTGTCCTTCTGAATCCTCAGACCCAATGCCTCTGAGTCCTTCCTCAAAAGGGAGTCACGGATGAAAGGCTCAACTCCTTTCTCTTCCTGCTCATATCTTTCACACAGCTATCTCACTTCCTGGGTCAACTTTCTTAGTGCTAGGTTTAAAGTTGTGTGCTCCACACCTGGCTCTGTTTGGCCTGGGAGTTACAAAGATCCAGAGGGATCTCTGCCTCTGAGTGCTGGGGTTTAAGTTGTGGGTCACTACCCTCTAACCTTTATGGCTAAATGTAGTTTGGCCTAGTCCTCTGATTTCCAGGCAAACTTTATTAAATACACAGTATTATATCACCACACTTTTTATTCATCACCTCTGTATCCACTAAGTACACGCACGGATTTATTCAACTATTCTTTTGTAATATTTTATTGTAACTTGTATATTAAGCTTCACTCTTTCTTTTTTGTTTTTTATTTTATTACTTTTTTCCTTTTAATGAAAACAGATCTTTTTCCTCATATAATATATCCTGATTACAATTTCCCTTCCCTTTTCTCCTCCCAGTTTTTTTTTTTTTTAACCTCCCCTCCTAACCAGATCCACTTCCTTTCTGTCTCCCATTAGAAAACAAACAGGCTTCTAAGAGCTAATAAAATAAAATAAGATAAAACAGAAGCTAGCATATAGGAATAAGACAAAACAAATAGAAGGAAATAAGGTCAAGAAAAGGCACAAGAAACATACTATTAAATATATATACCATCATATATGCCATTATGTATATTTACATATGTATGTAAACTTCTACTGTATTACGTTTCCATATTCTTGTCTCTACATTATTTCAATGAGATATTTTCAGTTTGTATGTGCACTTTGTTTGAAATATAATTATACTTTATTGAACTTTATGTATTAATTTTCAAATGTAATTTCATTTTAATTGTCAAATACTAGTAAACATGGGCATAAAGTGAAACGAAGTGTGCAGTCATTTGTAATAACTAAACCAAGCTAACCTGCCTATCACATTACTTTCATCTTTCTTCATGGAGATTGTCAGTTCTCTCAGTGATTTTGAAATATCCAACCCATAGCTGTTAAGTATAATCACTCTACTGTACAATGGATGCTGGGATCTTATTTCTCTTCCTTATCTCTTGTACCCTTGAACCAGCATCTCTTTGCTCATCTGCTCTGCACTCCAGCCTGTGGTACCAGGGCTCTACCTGTTTGCCATGCTTAGATTTTACAAAGTCAAGTCATGGGATATTTGTCTTTGCCTGCTTGATTTGTTTCATTTAGCCTTATGTCTCCAGGTAGATTCCTGCTGTTAAATTTGACAGAATTCTTTCTTTGTGAAATGTGAATTGTACATTCATAACTATATATATGTATCTATTATTTATTTATCCCAATCTCAGCTTTCCTTAGTTGCCTGTACTTCTTTATACATATAGTGATGAATGTACGAATGCACAATTCACATATATATATATATCACAGGTGTATATTTACATATATAAATAAATCATAGAGTGGGTGGAAATATTTACAATTCATATATCTCATAAAGGTCTAATATCCAAAACACACAAAGAACTCAGATGATTGAGTAGCAAGAAAATAATTTGACTTGAAAAATGGGCACAGGACCCAAGTACATATCCCTTAAAGGATTATGAAAAAAAAATTGATAATAGGCATGAACAACTTCAACATCCCTGCTAATCAGAAAATTTCCAGATAAAACCACATTGACAGGTCACTACACACCTGTGAGAAATGGCTATTATTAAGATATAAGAGGTGTTAGTGAGTGGGAGGGGAATGGGTTAAAAATGTTATACTTTTATTTATTGTGTTTGTGTGTGTGAGAGAGAGAGACAGAGAGAGAGAGAATCAATATGCAGAGGTCAGAGAACACGTTGTGGTATATGTCTGTCCTCCTTACCATGTGGCCTAGGGAATGATTTCAGGTTGATGGGGTTCACAGCCAATGCCATTACATGATGAAACATCTTACCAGATGAAGAGAATAAATTTTAATCTAGAGAATAATTTTTATGTAGTCAAATTTATCAGTCTTCTGTCAGCTTCTTTGATTTTAGAAAATAAATCCCTCTTTTGAGATCAGATTAACAATTTACCCACAGGCTAATGTAATTATTTTAAATGTTATTATTTTATGTATATGGGCATTTTATGAGCAGGTATGTCTTTGTACCTCATGCATGCCTAGTGTCCTCAGAGGCAGGAAGAGGACCTCAGATTTCCTGAAACTGGGGTTCCAGATGATTGTAAGTCGTTATGTGGGTTTTGGGAATCAAATTTGGGTCCTCTGGAAGAGCAGCCAATTCTCTTACATACTGAGTCACCTCTCAAGCGTTTCATAAGTATTCTAAAAGTTACTTTAAAATTTTTTAGCCTTCTGTTGATGTGTATTATGTGGTAGGGACAGTTTTTTTTTTTTTTTTTTCAGATGGGAACCAATGATCTACTTTTGGAATAAGACTTTCACTATTTACTAATTTTAGTATTAAGTACATACATTATGAAATGTGTTTCTTTTCCACTATCTTTATATTCTCATATTAATAAATTTATTTAAATTTTAATTTTAGATCATATTTGTTAACTTCTTTCAGTTTTTTCTTGATTCTCCCTCAATGTAAATTGGATCTATCTATCTATCTATCTATCTATCTATCTATAGCATCTATCTCTATCATTTATCATCCATCTATCTTAGCTACTAATGCAGTACACTGATTTATTTATATAAAGATTAATGACCCTTGTATTATTAGGAAATCCAACTGAATGATCATGTATAATTTTTTAATATGCTGTTACATTCAGTTTTCTAATACTTTGTTGATGATTTACATGCATATTAGTGTAAGAAAATGATCTGTAGATTTCTTGTGTTGTCTTTTGTGGCTTTGATATTGAGAAGACATTGGTAAATGACTAAGTCATTTGTTGAGTGAATGAAGAAAGGATAGGTTGATTCTTTAATAGCTGTTTAAATTTATCTATGTAGCTCCTGGTCTCGCCATGTTTTTAAAATCACTAACTTAGTCTCTTCACTTGTCAGTGGTTTGTAAGGGCTGGGCTGTTTCTTCTTGAACCAATTTTGGAAGTTTGTGTGTTTCTAGGAACTTGTTCATTTTATTTAGGTTATTATCATACTTTTTGTACTGGGGAATCAGAATATCTGAAACTGAGTAATTCCTCAGTTTACATTCCTACCAACAACGAGTGGAGTTCTTCTTACACAGTATCCTTACCTAGCGATTTGTATTCCTGATAATTACCATTCTGAGCAAGACTAAGATAGATTCTGTAAGAATTGTAGGAGAATATATATGTGTGTACATAATGTATACACGTACAATAACAATTAATTTAAAAAAGCCATGAGTTTTAAAGGAAGCAAGGAAGGGTGGATGAGGGGGTTTGAAGGGAGGAAAAGGAAGGGCAAAGATGTAATTATACTATAGTCTAAAAAATAAAAGAAGTAAAAATAGTAAATAAAAATAAGCATATAAATTATGTAACAAACTTTCGCCTATACAAATTACCTTGCTTTGACAGCAACATTATGTCTAGACTAATCCCTCTTGTAAAGCGAAGGGAAAGAATCAGAAGTTAGGTGATAGGGTTAACAAAAAGAGAGAATATCTGTTGTGCCTCACGGGGTAAAATGTTTCTCTTTTTCTAGGACAAACCGAGGGAGAGCATATTTTAAAAGGACTTTATATAAGCAAGCCACCCAAGACTTTTCTGTTGCCATCCACTTAGACCCTAACAATTGGTTGGCCCTGTACTACCGAGCCTGCTTATTCAGAAAGTGCAGTCCTCTTCGAGCACTGCAGGACTACAGCGTGTCAGGTACGCAGCTACACGCATGTGTCCGATAGGAGCATCGACAGTTCCGTTTCCTAGAGGGGATGCTAATGCTTGTTCCCTCATGCAGTAAAATAGATTAAAGTCCAGTACTGTGAATACTTACATGCTTGAATATATTAGTTTTGTGTGTGTGTGTCTCATTCATGTGTGTACATAAGTGCACATATGTGTAGAGGCCAGAGGGCAACTTCAGAAATTGACTGCTCTTAAAATTCTTATTATTTTTTTCTCTCTCGTTCTTTTAAATTTAATTTTTATAATTTTTTTGGTGACATAGTCATTCACTGGCCTCACTGTATAGGCTACGTTCTGTGGTCAGCAAATCTAAGGGGCCAATCTCCTCAGCTTCCTCAACCCTAATTGCTAGAGGTACATGCTACCATGTCGTTTCTCCCCACTCCCCATGAGCACAGCGGGGGAAATTTAGATTCTTATACTTCAAGGCAAGCATTTTACTAAGGTGTCATCCCATCCCCCTAAAAGCCTCATATACACTGAGAGGAACCTCATGTCTATTTCTAAGGGTTCTTGGGAAAGAGGGCCAAGGATTGCTGTTCACTCCTCTTTTAACTTAATTTCTAACTTCCGCTTGTGGCGAACTCCATCTTTGCTTCTCCTTAGCTTGCTGTGGCCTTTGCTCTCTCTGATCTGCCTTTTCTCCGTTCACTCCTCATTTTTCAGTGTAGCACAGTAGCAAATGTATTGTGTGTGTGTGGATGGGATTCTGTCACCAACACTTCAGATTTGAAGAGTTCTGCAGGCTAACCTGGCCCCGCAGATCTGGTCTACCTGGAGAATCCTTTCCTCTATCCTTTCTCTAACAGCTCTACTCCTTTATTGCCCCCACCCCCATCAGCCTCCCATCTTGGAAGCTGTCATAACAATTTAAAATCTCTACTAGTAAATTTTTCAGAGCAGAGAGGCTTGATTTTAGCCTAACCCTTTCCTATAAACTACCCCAAGGATTTAAATAATCCACCATTAAAACAAGACTCGATGCTGATAACATTTGCCATTTATGGGTTACTTCAAAATTGTCTGAGCGTTGTTGAGGGTACTGTTCATAAAATACTTCAATTAATCCTCAAACAATGGTATGAATTTATTATCATCACTCAAATTTTACTGATAAAAACAGAGTCTAGAGTAGTTAAATCACTCCATTTTTTTTTTTTTTTTCTATGAGAATAGTTTGTCAGTGTGACAGCAGAGCCTTTCCTTGCTGGCCAGTTATACTGTGTACTGAGGAGAGTTCAGGGTCGAATAATGTCTAAAGCTTCTCAAATCTAATATGGAGAAGTGTGTGTGTGTGTGTGTGTGTGTGTGTGTGTGTGTGTGTGTGTGTAAAGTGGAATCTCTCATTTCAGAATGGACTTGAGAACTTAGAAGCTATGCACTGAATCTTACAAAACCCCATTTGCTTCACTATCATGTCTTTTAGAGTAAAGGGGGAGTTGATAAGCCAGAGACATGTCGGGTGCCCTCTAAGCTGGGTTCTGGTGAGAGACACTCCTCTGAAGTGGAGGTTGTTTTTGTCCTGTTTCTGTTGTTAAGCATTTATATCCAAGTTGCTTACTCCAACTGGGATATGTAGTCAACTTGCCCACCAACATGTCCTTGTCTTAGTATCTTCTGCAAAGCTGCCGATCCCTGTGGATGAATGGACCTGACACTGCAGTATGTCTTGTGCTGAACTCATACACCCACACCTGTTTTTGGTCCTTAATGTCTTTGTGATAATAACAAGCCACCATGAGCAAGGACGTCCTTCCATCAGCTGTTACATTCTAGATCAGCCTTTGCCATTGACTTGTATCTTAGTCACTATCCATGTCTTGTTCTCCTTTGTACCTTAATCTCTTCATTTAAGATAGAGTGTCTGAGTTTACTACCAGCTTCAATGAATTTATGAGCCATAACAGCTACAGTATTAGTAATTAATATTTTTTATTATTATTCTTTGAAACATGGCTTTCTTGGAACTCACTCTATAGACCAGGCTGGCCTTGAACTCACAGAGATCCACCTACCTCTGCTTCTTGAGTGCTGGGACTAAAAGTGTGTGCTGCCACCACCTGGCAGTTAGCAATTTAAAAAATACATATATTATCTTCACTCACCAAATAGGCACACTCATCATAGATACAGTGTTTTTTTGAATGAATGTTAAATAAGGGAAAACTATAGGAAGGGTGTGGTCTGAAACATAACTCATATGATTGTTTTCAAATCAAAGTCTGTACTTTACTATCTTCAGCTCTCATAAATGATGGATATGATAATCTTAATTGCTTTTTACACCGGGGAGTACTCTACGCACAATTAAAACTTTGGATGTTGGCAATTTGTGATTTTGAAACTGTTATTTCCCTCGAAAGGTAAGTTTTTGTTTTCATGCTTATTTTACTATTATATAAAATCAGGAAAAAAAATAAAAGGGGGCTTCCCCCTCACCACTGAGAACATTATAGAAAATGAGACTGTGACTATAAAGTCACAGTAGAATCAGAATAGTACTAAAATAAGTTTGCCGGTCTAATAATACTTGTTCATTTCAGCTGCTTTGCAAAATTTAGATGTTGAAAAGATTGAGAAGACTTAAATCCCCAGATATTAAGTTAAAAAGCTGCCAGAATGGCCTTGAGGACACTTAGGCTACAGTATTTTTGAAGTTAAGTTACTGAAGAACTGTCATCAAGTCTTAAAATAATGACAAAATGGTTGTTTTTCATTGGTAAGCACAGTATCCAGCTCAATGGAAGTAAAAACCCTGTGCTTGGATCTCTTAACTTCATTTTGTTTAATAAAAGCAAAAGCAATCCCATGCTATTTAGCCAACAGGACAAGGAAGAAGCACAATTCGAACAGTTAGACAAGCCAGGAAGCCATCTTTGAAACATATATTTGAATTGAATAATTCTCCTCTCCAGTGAATTACTCATTAAAAGGAAAGTTGTTAGAACTAAGGAGAATGGGAGAAAACAACAACTAATTATCCAATACCAAATGATTGTCCTTGAATATATATGAGTGTGTGTATATATATGTATATACATTATTATACAGAGTGAACAAGTTATTTTATGAATATATATGATATATATTCACATATGCACATAATGTACATGTATATAGATAATGAGAATTAATGAAGAAAGTGGCCATGATTTTGAAAGAGAGTGAGGAGGAGTATATAAGAGGGTTTGAAAGGGAAGTGAAAAATTATGTCAATATATTATAACCTCAAAAGAAAAGCATAGAACTTTTCATAAAGAGTTTTAAAAAAATTATATTGTTTCTGAGATGCCTAGCAAACAGCTATCAAGTAAAAACTTTGAACTTAGAGAGTAACACATGTAGACCTCTGAGGATCACAGTAGTTTGCTTTGAGGTTAGGGAGGCAGAGTGACATCTGGGGTATAAAGTCAGCAGGTGAGTAGAAGGATCCTTGCTGTCAGGCAGTCAGAGCTTCAGTGGATGTGGGTCACAGGATATGTACTCTCCTTGTCTTGGGGACCCACTGAACAGATAACTGTCTAAAGTTATCCCCATACTAACAATCACTTGATTACAGGAGAGAAAAGAACATTTATTTGATATCAAAAAGAAATTTTACATGCACCCATATGGAGAGGATTGCTTTTTTCTTTGAAAGTCACCAAACCTTAGAATAACTACTTTTCACTACTCATGACCTTAGGCAAAGACTTTTGAGTTGTGCAACAATAATCATCAATTCAACGTAACCCAAGATTAAATCAAGTTTTGCTAAGAGTCTAGGAGACTACCATTTCTATTCACAGTGTAGACTCTATAACTGTTAATTCACTACTAAATCTTTTATTAAGGAGTTCCTATATTTTATTGAAAATAAGCTTTTACATTTCAATCCTGGTTTCCCTTCCCCTACCTCCCAGATCTCTGCACCTTCCCAACCACCCATGCTTCTATTTTTAAGAGACCACAGCAAACTACTATTATTGCTTTAGTAAAATACTAAGAACATCTGATTGCAATTGGCTCATGTATTTCATTGGCTTTTTAATATTTGAAGAACAATAAAAATAAATTTAAATTTCTAAAAATTTTTTACTTTCTTGTTTTTTGTTCTAGAACTGCTACTTTGGCTTATATAAATATTGGCCTCATATATCTACTACACCTGGATAATTACACTGAAGCCTTTTGGCGATTTACTGAGGCAATTAAAGTTGATCCTTTATATATTCAAAGCTATATTTGTAGGGCAGAAACCTATCATAAGGTATTTAAGACATGGGGATCTTAAATTTAAAAAAATATTTTAATTGTTAGGACATTTATCATGTAACTTTTGTGAACATAATTTTTTCAGCTAACCATAGAGGCTTATGCATTTATAGGAAATGTTATTAAGATGCAGTTAACTTTTATTGGTTATTTACAAAGCCTTTTCTTATAAGGTGTCCATTTTCACTTGTATAATATCTCTGCAGCCATTATAATATATTTTATGCAAATGGGAAAAAATGAGAGTGTTTCTGAAAATCAGTAGCTTCAAAGTTGCCTATAATTTTATTTGCTAGGGAAAACTACTGTTATTCTTTTAGAATCTGTTGGTCTAATTCTGTGTATATATTGCATGTACTGGTAAGTGTGTAGGCTCATAGAATAAGGTCTGTATATATAATGGTGTCTTAGTTAGAGTTTCTACTGCTGTGACAAGATACCATTACCATAGCAACTCTCATAAAGGAAAGAATTTAAAGGAGTTTAAGTGATGGCTTACAGTTTCAGAGGTTTAGTCCACGTCAGGGAACATGGTGGCATGCATGCAGACATGGTGCTGGAGGAGCCCCTACATGTTGATATGCAGCTACAAAAAGTAGACTAAGGCACTGGGCATGGCTTGGACATATATGAGACCTCAAAGTCTACTCCCATAGTGACATATTTCCTCCAACAAGGCCATATCTACTCCAACAAAGCCACACCTCCTAATAGTGCCACTCCTTGAGCCTCTGGGCATTTATCACATTCCACTCCCTGGCCCTCATAAGCTTGTAATAGTATCATAATGCAAAAATGCATTCAATCCAACTTCAAAAATCCACATAGTCTGTAACAGTCTCAAACTGTATTAAAGTCCAAAGCCCAAAGTCTCTTCTAAGATTCATGAAATCCTTAACTGTAATTCCCCTAGAAAATTAAAATCCAAAAATAGATCACACATGTCCAACATGTAATGTCATAGAATATATATTACCATTCCAAATTATAGGGAAAGGAGCAGAATGAAGAAATACTGCACCAAAAGAAGATCAAAAATAAGCAGGGCAAACTAAAAACTCTGTATCTTCATACATAATGTCAAAATGCTCTCCAGATCACCAACTTCTTTCTGCTTTGTTAACTGCAACATACTGCTTTCTCTTGGGCTGGCCTCACTTCTGTTAGCAGCTCTCCTCAGCAGATATTCCACAACTCTGGCATCTCTAATATCTTGGGGTCTTCAAGGCAATTGAGGCTTCAACTTCACAGCTTCATGCAATGGCCTCTTCAGGCCCCCATTCAGGGACACGTCTGACACATGCCTAGCCTCAGCAGCTTTCCTTAGTCTCAAGGCAGAAGTTCCATAACTTCTTTCTTCTATCCTTAACTGTAGAACCACGTGGCTGAAGCTGCCAAGTTCTCCAGCTTCCTGGGGCTGGAACGCGGTCCCTTCTTTCAATCTTTACCAGCTTTCTTCTATCCTCCACTGTCTAAGTTTGGCTGTTCTGAAATACAACAGAGTTTGTACTATGTGAAATTTGGTAAAATAGATGTTAAAAAGCTGAGGGAGAAAACTTGAAAAGTTAAGTGAAAGAGAAACAGACACATGATGAGATTACTTTTACTGCTTATTAATTATATAACTCAAAGACGAATATAAGATTAGAACTCTGAGACAATTGCCAAGGCTGGGACTCACCCACCACTGTCTGCTTTCAGCTTTCAAAATGGACAGAGCCCCTTTCTGGCCCTGCCTATTCTGCTTGAGGCCACTCTCTCTCTTCTTTGGTCCTCTAAGGACTCATTGATCCATTCCAGCCAACTGAATGAACTCTGCCAAATACCCTATTTAAATGAATAATGGATCATAACAATAACAGAATTCCCATAATGTACACATACTACAATATATCACATAAATAAATATAAAATAATTTGTGGATGGGTATTTGTAAACATTCTTTAAAATTAAAGATAATTCAAAAATCAAAAACACTGTGTCTTAAGACTCCTTTTCCAATTTTATGAATTATATTTGCTTTGGTGAGTTGAGAAAATTATGTATACCTTTGCATTTATATGCACACATATGTAACATCAATTAATAAAGAAAAGAGGCTATGAATTTTTTAAAAAGTAAAAAGGAGTATATGGGAATGTCTGGGGGTAGAGAGGGAAGGGAAATAATATAATTATAATATTAAAAATAAAAGAAATAATTTAAAACAAGCAGAAAAGAAAATCAAATATATTTGGATAAATTTCTATAAAATTTCTGCAAGAAATTGTGGGTGGGGCAAGGCATCAAAAAGAGGATGGTTGCTTAATTAGAATACACATTTCTGTTTACCATTCAACAGCTGCACAAATTGAAAAAGGCAGTAAGTGAATTATCTCGTGCTATCCACCTCCAGCCCGATGAAATCCAGTTATATATAATAAGGTATGAACACAGAAATTGACTTCTGCTTCGGGTAACTTCACATCTTAGCAAACGTTTGGAATCCCAGTATTTATTCTACCATGATCCTCATTTTTATATCTAATCTCCAAACAATGTCTATCTATCAACATTTATTTCTTGTTTTTAATTAAATGTTAAGATAACCATATCATTCCCTTTACTGTTCTCTTACACTATAGTGCAGTTTCTGAGAGTGGGCTTCTTGGAGACCTTTCCAGATGACTTGCTATATAGGCAGCACATGTCCCCCCAGAAAGAACATTGAACATTTATTCTGTTTGTGTTCACAGCACTAAATAAAACCTTCTGCCAATTCAATGAAAAAAGTGATATTCAAAATTATATTTCAGATTTAGTAGAATTTGCTATAGAGACCTGATAATATTACTAAAAATATAATGTCTCAAGATCAATATTCCTGGAAAAATGCAATGGGACATATTTTCTAATAAAGATAAATTTTGTGTTTTAACACTTATCCCACATTTCAGAAATTATATAAATACTTCTTCCCTTTCTTTTCTTTGACCTTTAACTTTATTTTAGTGTCACATTTTCTAAACTTTGTGATTCCTCATAACTCTGTGTTAATTTGTCTTCTTTGGACTTTCTATAAACTGTTGAATTTTGCCAGGCATGGTGGTGCATGCCTTTAATCCCAATACTTGGAGGCAAAGACAGATAAAGATAAAGAGAGAGACAGAGACACAAAGACAGAAACAGAGACACAGAGAGAGGCAAAGAGAAGATCTCTCTGAGTCCAAGGCCAATTTAGTCTATAAAGCAAGTTTAGTACAGTCAGTACTACACAGAATTCCTCTCAGAATACCAAAAGTCAAAACCAAATAAAGAACTCTATAATCTTAAATTTGATTTTATGTATGCTTCTATAAATAGGCAATTGTTTTATAATTATAAAAAATTAAGAAAATATTAATTTTACTTTTGAGTACTTATTTTGACAAATGAGCACTTAGTTCTGAACAGCACATTTATTCCACTCCCTCTGAAGCTCAGGGATTATCATGGAAGAGGTAGGTAGGAAGATTTTAAGATCTAGAAGGTAGGGTCATGAAATGTTGTCTTCTGGGCTTGACACAACTGTTTCAGCCACAACCTCATGACAGCTGTGGCTACCTAGAATGAACCTACACAAGACTGGGTCATCAACAGTCAGTCCTGATCTAGCAGGGTTTAAAGGGTCCTCCCTGTTGAATTAAATTGTCTACTGATGG
This sequence comes from Sigmodon hispidus, assembly GCA_004025045.1. NCBI lineage: Eukaryota > Metazoa > Chordata > Mammalia > Rodentia > Cricetidae > Sigmodon > Sigmodon hispidus. The sequence goes on from PVIH01013200.1 coordinate 31,950, forward strand.
ATTCTGAGTGAAAAGCAATTATTTATTTCCATTGTATACCTAATCAAGAATCCCATGTTTCAGTGAGTTTTAAACCCATGGTCACAGGAAGGATGCAGGTTAGCAAAGCAAAGAAAGAAAGATTGAGTGTGAGACAGGGGCATTAGAAAGAAGGGAAGTAAAACGGGGGTGTAGAGATGAGAAAGGTGTGGGGGTCCCCGCAATTAGAATGGTACCTTACACATGCGCGGAACTGTCAAGGAACAAATCGAATAGACGTTTTAAAAACCCACAGAACAATTATCTTTTCTCTGCATAGAATGAAAGCTGTCTTTCTTCCAGGGGACAGTACCTTCTTTCACTGAAGTGTTATGATCTAGCGAAGTTCACTATTTATCAAGTAGCAGAAATGAACAAAGGTAAATACAACTAATTCAAAAATAAAAACGTTAAAGAAACATTTCTTTATATTTTTCATTTACTATTTGTAATACCTCTGTGTTGATATTGATAGCATGAAGAACTCACTAGAAAAAGAGCTTGAAACTTCAGTTGTTACTTTTACTTAATCTGCTTATACAGTGATTGGTAGTTAGGAGAATTTTGTAAGAGCTTTCATTACATGATTTACGAGACTCGTAATTTTAGTCTTTTGGTTTGTAATCGTAATAACTTTGTTTTATGGTAATAGAAGGTTTTAGTATGGTTCTGATTTGTCATTTTATTTTTGTGAAAATAATATGATACTGTGTGACTCCCTTAGAATAATTATATTTTAAACCCCTGCTACCTGGCAGGGGTACCAATACGTTTTCGTTTGCTTTTTCAGGTCTCATCGAGTTGACGCCTATACAGCAAGCGCTCATTTACTCATTTTGTGAAAACCATGACAAAGCCATTCACGTCTTGGAAGGGGTCATAGCCAGTAAACCAGAGATCTCAACGTATGCACTCTTGGCAAAAGCCCAAATGAAGGCTAAGAAAATCAAGGTGAAACATCTGCTTATTAAACTTAGTAATAGAGTTCACAGTTATACTTAGGAATGACATTTAAATATTTTTCAAAATGAAATTAAAGTATTAATGTATGAACTAATCATTTATCCTAGTAACTGTGTCTATATTTATTATGCTATATGTTGATTTTCTACTAACCCAAATATGGTATTTCCTTTTTAAGAATATTTGTTAAAAATAAATCTGGTGAAAATCCTCTTGTGTATGTCCTGTTTCAAGATATATTCCCCGGAGTGGATTTTCTGGCCTATGACACTATTCTCTAATGTTGTGCCAGGTTATTGTACCTGCTTCTGTTGACCTACTGACCTCTCCAGGAAATGACGTTGCCAGGCTTTGTCTTGAGCGATATCACAGACAGCAACTGCTGTCTCCCTGTACTCAGTCCATGCCTCTGAGTTTGCGTGTCAGCATGATGTCATTCATTTTATGTCTATCAGTCACTTGTACTGTCTGCTCCATCTGTTTCTTACACTTATTTTCATTTATCTTCTCACTGTTTTGTGTATTTTAAAAGCTGGTTCTCTGTAATGATCCTTGCCTGAATGCCTTGAATCAGCTCATCATTATGGATTGTTTGTGCGTTTTGATGAACAGATATCCTCAGTGTATTTGGCTCTATTTGCTATTAGTGTTACTTTCAGGTGTTATATTTTTATAAGAAGTTCTTCCCTATGCTAAGGTCATTAAATTATTATTAATGACCTGTATTAATATTAATATTAATTATTATTAATTATCCTGTATTTTCATAGAAACCTTCAAGTTGGACTTTTTCTATAAAAAGCTTTAAAAAGATAATTATCAAAATTTATAATTCATTTGAACATACATAAAACATAAGATAAATATGTATTAGGAGGACATCATGTAATATTTTGGTTCAAGTACACACTGCATAATGTTTAAATCAGGCTAAATATGGTATATCTTCTAACACTTATAAATTAATTAAAATTACACTTCAGTTTTTGCCTCTTTGTGACTTCTGTTAACAATCTTTTTTTCTTATCACAAAAGTAAGTTTTTTGGTGCTAATTATCTTCACTTCCTCACTTGACACTTGTTATGATCTGGTGTCTATCTTCTTGTGGCAGACATATTGCATGCTCAACACACAAACTGTGCCATTCTGTGACCATAGTGTAGGTGGAACCTGTTGGTATGACCAGGAGACCATAGCAAAGATGATAGGAGATCATACTGACTGTAATTATGTTGCATTATCTAGTATTTGAGAATAGAAGACTGAGATTCCTCTGCTAGTTAGTAACTGACTTTGGAGAGGGAACTGCTATGGTGAATAGGAACTCCAATCAGCAGTCAGTTCTCTCTGTCATGTAGTCACAGGGCAATAGAAAGCTCTCAGCAACCGAATGGCCTTGGGAACAGATGCTTCCCTACTGAACCATTAGATGGGAATAGCACCTAACTACCACCTTTGTGACCAGTGGAGCTTAGACTAAAAGACTCAGTTAACCTATACTCAGACACTTCATCATAGAAACATGTTGTTTCAAAGTCACTTTTTTTTTTTAGCAATAGAAAGAGAATGCAAATTTTAGCACCTGAAACTATATTGTTACTGTAAAAATGCCTAAAAACATGGCAGCAGCTCTTAACTGAGCAGTGAGGTAGATGTTGGAAAGTATTTAAGGATATACCTTATAACATGTAACCAAATCTAGACATTTATGGCTGTTGTTTTTTAGGGATCCCAGAGGGAGCCAAAGTAAAAATGAGTGGGTGTGGCTTTGTCTAATAGGGGAACAGATGCCTGTAGAATGTGTGCAACATCTTCAAAGCTCTCAAGAAAATTACTTCTCCAGAAACCAGTATGGAAGTAGCGATAGAGAGAGATAGACAGAGACAGTGGTAGAGATAGATAGATAGAGACACAGATATAGGTATAGACATGGAGATAGTGAGAGATAAAGATGGAGAGGCAGAGACAGACATAGATAGAGAGACAAAGAGAGATAGAAAGAGAGACAGAGGCAGAGATAGAAAGACAGAAAGATGGAGATAGAAATAGAGAGATAGAGATACAGATAGAGATTTAGAGAGACAAATAAAGAGTGAGTCAGAGATTTATAGAAAGAACAGAGATGGAGGTAGGAGGAAGATTTTGTGTGTTGCTCTGTGGTTTGGGTACAGGGAACTGTGGGAGTCCTCTAGGGCTTTTCTTTATTTCATGGTCATTATCTTGGTTTGGAGCAACAGTGTTCAAGTCCTCCCAAGCTTTTATCCACAGTACCCACAGTACTGTTTTCAAGACACCAATCTGACTTCTCTGTAAACCTCAACTCCAAGCTCTCCTTGAGAAGACTTGGTAAAGCAGCTAGGAAAGGGCATATGGGCAAATCAAGAGAAAGTGAAGATGCCTTGTTTTCATTGAAGCAGATAGGATCAAGTCTTTATGGACTCAGGAATGATGAGCTAGGGGTCCAAAGCAGAAAGGAAATGGGACAGAAGGAGATGGGGTCAAGGGTTAAGATCTGAAAAGGAGAAGACAAGGAAGCACTGAACAATAGCAGACAAAAAGGGTGGACGTGGTTGAACTATTGGTATACTGGATAGTATAAAGGAAGGACACATGGAAGGTAATTCAGTTTTTCTGTGGCAAAGTCACATGCCAAGGATGGATGATAGGATGTTGAGATAGCTTTTGAGCATTGGGAAAATGCTAAAGAGAAGCCATTTTGACAGCATGTTCAAGTTAAATCTCATGGACTCTTTAATAATTTACTCTATTTTACAAAGTAGAATAACAATAGATGTGTTTAAACTTGATATTTGTGTTTAGATTCATATGATGATTTGTTAATTAGTAAATGACAGCTGGAAAATTAAGCTTCTTCATTATTAATGGGTTTCAACTATGTTTGTTAAATTTATATGGTCAACTTTTGATGAAACTTGTTTTCTAGAACTAGTTAAATCCTATCTATTAAGAGTAAAACAGGACAAATAGTATCAGGTATCATCAACACTTTCATTGCCCACTAACTTCCCAGCATGTCATTCAGGCTAATAAGTAAATAATTATTAGCAAATGATCCACAGCTTTAACTCTGGTGTTAGAATTTAGAAGTTCTAATTACAAAACTCCATGTGTGCAAGCCTGCTTCAGACCTGATGTATAGGATGGCCCCTGTGTGGAACTTGCTGGTTCATCCTCTGGGACAGTCCTCCTCTTGTATATTTGTGACCTTATCAGATATGTGTGCATTTATATGACATGAGAGCCGAGCTGCTGTGGGCTCTGAGTTCTCTTTACATTTAAGATATGATGTTGAACAAATAACCAGTAAAACCATTCCCCTCATTTCCTGTCTTTATACTTATTTTTATAGGAATCTGTGAGAATATTTAAGAAGGCTTTGGAAATGTTTTCGACTTCTGACAAAGGACCGGGTGCCATTTCTGTTTTGGCAGATTGTCTGTATAATCTGGGTCTCTGTTACATGGAGGAAGGCAACTTACAAATGGTATGTGTGTGCTTAGAAGCAGAGATTCTTTGACTTTCCAAACTGGTTGCTTCCATCCCTTGTGCTTCTGAAGTCTACCCACAGTGATGCAAGAGGTCAACTAATCAAAACTGCTTCCAAAGCTTAGCTCATAACAGGCAGTCTGTATCTGCAACTCCTGTGAATTGTTTTACAATAAATACCAGGAAATTTTATTTGGTGCTAATTTGCCAATAATATTTCAAAGCTAATACATGTTTCTCACCAACATAACAAATCTAATTTTAAGGGAATTATTTTAGCAAAATAATATCATCAAACTAATTTGATCTATTAAATTATAAGTAGTTAAAATTGAGTATTTTAATGTGCAGCAGACTAAATGCAAAGTAATTAGAACATTCTTCAACTTTCCTAACTGATAACTGAAGATTCAAATCAGATTTAAATTGGCTAAATTTAAATTGATGACTACATATATTAAAAAATTGTGGCATCCTTTTATCCTGAAACTGGACAACTATGCTTCTGCTGTGGCTCTTGGACTATGGAAAAATGAAGGTGCTGCTGTCTGTGATTTCTTTGAATTAATGCAATTCAAAGAATAGTGACTGAAACCTCAAAGTGCTGTTTGTTCCAGATTATATAGATATTAATCTGGAAATAATGGGACCTTTAACTATAAGTCTGCCTTATGTCTTGGGATTGTACTTGTTTGTCCCACAAGTTTCTTTGGGGGAATGCACTTTAAATAGCCCTTTCCCCAAAAGAATCCTCCAGTGAAGCTTTTCAATAACAGTTCCATACATTATTAGCCTTCTGAATTCACGTGTTCTGTCAATAAGTGGCATGTGCTTTGATATGTTCTTCCAGGCTTTTGATTCTTTAACAAAAGCTGTGAAAGCAAATCCTGAATTTGCAGAAGCTTTTTATCATCGTGGACTTTGTAAAGTAAAACTCAACAAAGAGAACTCAATTCTGGATTTTAATCGGGCAATTACCATCAATCCCAAACATTACCAGGTATTTAAATAAATGACACCAGTGATGTGGAGAATATGTTAGTTTTGGTAAAACTATTAAATAGTTTATATGTAATTGGTAATAAAAAGCATTTCTCTCTCTTTCTCCTTTCCCCCCTCTTGTCTTCCCCACTTTTAAGGGACAATAAAAATTTAGTAGATGAAATTTGACTGCCTCTTGATTATTAAATTAAATTTGAAGTGACTAAATTCTAGATCATTTTAGGAAATTATTAGTAATTATCCTAGATAAATAGTGTTGGTGTGGTTATGTAGGTCAATGTCTTTTTTTCACAGGCAACTCAGACTAAGTAAAATGGGATGAAGAATTATGGTGTATGCAACTCGATATTCAATAGTTAGGAGGGAAATGGAAAGCAGACACAGTAGACTATACACTAATTCAAGTAGTGTCCTTAAGTCTGATCCCTGTAAAATTATTTCAATTATGCAGTATGTTTAAATCTTTAATTAAAAGAAATGGGAAAAAGAATATTTTAATATTGTCCTTATGTAGCATAGAATAGTTTGAAGTTCTACATATTCTGGTAGAATTGATGATTGCACTAAAACATTTATCTCTGCTTTTCTCCTCTCTAAAAAGGCATATTTGAGCCGAGTAGCCTATTATGGTTTAAAGGGCAGATACTCCAAAGCAATTCTGAACTGTAACGAAGCCATCAGACTTTATCCTGAGAGTGTTCGTGCCTACATCTGCAGAGGAGTTCTGAAATACTACAACCGAGTAAGCCATTCCTGCCAGGTTTGCTAAGAATGTAGAGCTGAGGCTGCTCTGCTTGTCAACTGGCACTCACTTTCTACAGTTCCTCAGATCTATGAGATGAGACCGTGCTATTTATATAATGTTCCTTGTTTTCTGGACATAATCTTTGAGTATATATGAGGCATAATATTCCACCCTAATCTATATTTAACTGCTTGATTATTGGAGATTTGGAGTGATTATGTATTTTACTATGCATTTTAAACTATGCATTTATATGTGATGACAACAAAACATCTAGTTTTCTAAATAGAAATTCCTGGGCAAAGATTATGGTTATCTGATGCTGTATAGAATGATTATTTCTCCCTGATCCATAGTTTTGACTTTTCTTCATTACTATTTCATATGGAATACTTTGCTTTATCACTGTAAAGACCTTGCATTATGTATCAATTTCATGAAAATTACTATGTTTAGAAATGATTATATAATGGTTCATAGGAAAATGGAAGGAGATGCGAGAGTGACTGTGAGTAGAAAACATGTGATTGTATGATATGATAGTATGAATTGCAGAAGTAAGTCAGCCTTTCAGTGTTTACAGAGGACTGTGGATTGCTTGCCCTTTATAATCAGTATCATTTTCTCCAAGCCATATAGCAACACTGGTGTAATACTTGCTTACATTAATTTTTTTTGAAATTTTATTTTTAGTTTATATTTATGAGTGCTTACCTGTATGTATGTTTGTGCATTGTTTAAGTGTGCAGTGCCTGTGGAGACCAGAAGAGGGTGCTGCATCTCATGGAACTGGAGTTACAGACAGTTGTGAGTTATGGGTGTTGGAAATTAAACCTAGGTTCTTTGGAATAGCAGCCCAGTACTCTAGACATTTCTCTAGCCCATAATTGCTTAAATTTAAGTTATTGACATCCTTAATTTTATCTGCAGGTGAAAGAACTGTAAGAATTCCTACCAAGATCGTCCCCATGAACTATGTAAAAGATTAGCTTTATTGTATTAATTTTAAAAATGATACACAGAATCTTAAGAATGCTTTAAATATTGATAGGATCGTGTATCTATTTTATGATTAAACTTATAATTTATCCCTCTCACTCTGCCTTTCTCTTTGTAGAGCTACAAGCTGGCTATCAAAGACTTAACTACAGCTATCAACATGGACAAGAACAGTTATGCAGCATTTTATAACAGAGCATTGTGTTACACCAAGATAAAGGAACTTCAAATGGTAAATAATCATTCTAGTAAATGATACATTTAAAGCAGTCAAGAAACAACATGCATTCAATGGCCTCTTGGCTTATACAAGCAATCAATAAACAATATTTCATGAGCTGTGTGCTAAAGCATTTGTAAACATGTTTAAAACACCTGTATTTTCTTTGCTATAATCTTGGAAAATAATTCCTATGAAAATACATACATAAAAATTGAGAAGCCAAAAAGAACCATTTCAAAATAATATTGATTTCCTTCCTAGTGCTAAATTATCAGTTTCTGCACTGTCAGTTCATCTTATAATACCTGTACAAATATTTAAATGCCTATATAATTTAGGGTACTTTATAGAAGTATCACTTGAGTAAATGTTTTACTGATACACTGCTGTACATAGTTTTATGGAAGTTTTCACTAGCAATACTGTTTTGTAACTTAGACCAGTGCTAGAGCATTGGTTCATGGAGTTATTTGTTGTAGAATTCTGATACTATACATGCAGTGGAGGGTATGGTTACATGTGTTCTACCTGTAGGGACTGTTGACAGAGACCTGCTTATGTGTTATAAAGGTTGCTGCTGTAACGATGTTTCTCTGTCAAATGCCTGTGTATTTTCTAACCTGGCCCCTATTGAGAATTAACTCAGAGGGACAAGTTCTCTGTGTTCTGTCCCTTGCTGTTGCTTTGTTTCCCTGCCTGCTGCTCTCTCCTTCCTCATTTTGTCTCCCCACCACACGTTCTGTTAGTAAACCTCACATTTCCACTGTTCTAGGTGGACACTCCTCAGTCTGTAAATCTCAGCCAAGCCTGCTTACATCTTCTAGATATTTGGAAGTCACAGGGAAGACAAAGGTTGAGATACCTGTCCAGCAGAAAAATGCAGCATTCCTGACAGCTAGCCCAGCAGTTTGTCTTCCTCTAAAGATGTAGACAAATTAATAATTAATTTCTAACAAGGCAGTTGTTAAAGGATCTAACTAAGGGATCATTTAGCAGGGACCTATAGCAGGTGTCTTTGAGAACATTCCTTCCACCCCCATTCCTGCCTGATGTAAGCTCAGGCCAGACACAGCTGGCTGGGCAAGGAAGGTACTCTCTCCCATGTTATCTCAGCTATGCGGAAGAGCCAATTCTTGGTTAATGACGAACATACAAACCAACCTAATAAATGAGATCAAAATAGAGTTGCAAAACATTGGTGATTTTCAAGATGCCAGGACCCTAGAGCATTTCATCTGCTCATTTTACAGTAGGAAATGAAAGTAGCGAGAGGCCACAGCACTTATCCAAGCCACACAGAGAGTTAGAAATGGTGCCGGACATTACACGTTTGTTTGCTTCTGAGTTAACCATCCCTAGGTGACTTTGTAAAGCCCTCTGACTCTGGATTGGATAGTATGTCATATCAAGGTGTCACCACTTGCCCTTTTGCCTGCTTTCACCTGCTCTTCAGCATCCCTTCCGTCTCTGGCTCACATGCTTAGGCATTTTTTATGGATAGAGTTTCCTAAAAATCCAAGCATGGTGATTTTTTTGTTGTTGTTTGAAATTTTTAATAACTTAACAGTGGTCACTCTTTGTCATTTTCAAGCACAAATATTCAAACAATAGCAAAACTAGAATATGCATTATTTAAATATGAAACTGAAAAAATATAATGATATTTAAATGACTAAAATTTGTAAAGGCAGGTTTGTTTTTTTTTAACTTGCTGTCTTTTACTCACTTTGAAAGGTTACAAAACCACAGTCAGACAAAAGTAGACATCAGAATCTATTTTAGAATATCCTAATCAATCAGCTTCTCAGACTGACTCGTATAACCAGTGAATCATAAAGTTAGACAGGAAAAAGACAACTTCAATGCTTTTTTTCTTTCTTTGGTGCCCACACAGCAGGCCTGTATGCATGTCACGGCTCTATCAGGATGGTTCTGATCTTTGGTTTCTTCCATTCAGCAGGTGTTCACATAGCCTTAGAAAAGAATGGTGGATTTTAACTCTACAATTCCATAAAAATGAAAACAGTAGCATTACCTCTTATTTATGGCTTTTTGTATGTCAAGCACCAAGCTAAACACTATATCAATAAATAGTCAAGGCATTTCTATTTTGGGCAGAATTTGGGGGATAGTGAGCATCATTGAGATTTCCAGGTTCTTGTATGCCTAAACAAAGATTTGAGCAGCCATACATGTAGATAATAGAGGGAAAAGAATAGGTTATTAAAGGGATGAAGGTACTTCTAAGACTGGCAGTGGGTCAAGGCTAGATGAAGGTCACAGTTTCCATAGGGCCTGAAGGAGTCCAATGGAGAACTTGTGCCCACTCTTTTTCTAAACTGTTCTGTGTTGGCCTTGGAAACATGGTAAGGAACTTCCAGACTGGTTTTATCTTTTATTTATTTTTGTTACATTATTGTAAATTATTTGATGTTTGCCTGTATGTATGTCTGTGTACAGAGACCAGAAAACTTGGATCTCCTGAGATTGGAGGTATAGGTAGTTGTGAGTTGTCATGTGGGTGCTGGGAATCAAATCAGGGTTCTCTGGACGTATGGCTAAGTGCTCTTAACCATCAAGTCATCTCTCTAGCAATCTAACAAGGTACTTGATTCAGAAGTTATAAAATAGATTTCAATGGTGTCTTTTATATGCAAATTTTAACCTCACAACTCCTGCAATATTTGTAAGTGGACTCTAAAATGTATTAAAATTTTAGCATTTCAGTTTTGTAGGTAAAGAAACAGACTTCAAGTTAAGTAACATTTTTTAAACTCTGAATCTTGTACCGGCAGCTAATGATAAAAATTCACAGAAGGTATGACTCCCATTCTCTTAACCAAAACTTTTTAGGTTAGACAATCTAGGACATTTGTAATTTCAGGTCATAGCAATTTGAGGCATAAGGCTCATGAATTCAAGGCCAATGTGATCTCCAAAGCAAGTTCTGACCTGGTAGAGTTACGTGGTATGACACCATTTGTCTTAGCCTTCAGTGTCTCCAATTCCATCACCCACCCTAAGCTTCCAGTGACTTTCACTGAGAATCTTTTCTCATGTTCAGCCGCTTGATGGATCTCTAGTGCATCTTACAGACTCTACCTTCTGTGAGTCCACACAAGTAATGAGTCAGGCAAGGTGTAATGAACAGTGTAGATGGTTTTTAAAATATTGCTAAATATTTGTATATGCCTAGCAATATTTATACCATGGTATACATATAGGATCTTTAATTGTATAATGCCTTTAGACATACATGCCAGGAAATAGGAGAGGAAGGAAAATGAACAGAAAGTTAAATTCTATGTATTTGCCTTTTTTCAGTTAGCCAATACTTTAACCATACAAGAACTGGCCTTTGTTTGCTCAACCATGTGGCTCTTTTGAACAAAATATACACTAAAAATAATTTAGAGGAATGCACCCCTTAGTACTTAGCATAGAGGAGACATCAGTGAAACTTTACCTCTTCAGTCAATGGAAAAAATAAAGAGGAAAGGATTCCTTCTCAGTGGATTCATTCTTTGAACTTGAATATTTTTCTTTAAAAAGATAAGTAGATTTATCAATATATTTCAAACTTCCCTATTTCCCTCTTCAGTCTTATTTATTCATTGCAGTTTATTTATGTGATAACTTTGTGATTTATTCATTTGATTAAACCTTACCAAATGTCAGTCATGTGAAGGCAGGATGCTTGTCACTAGATTTACAGTGGTAAAAAAAATTAAATAACTTGACTCCTGCAGTTTAGATGTTAGTGAGGAAGGCAATGAAATTCTAAACAGATTTTAAAATTTGAACAGTAATCTTCTCTTTGCTTTCATGTGAATGTGTTATTTGGAGAAAGTATCTAGTGTTTGTATGTGTGTGGGGGGGGGAGGTGTTTTTGAGTCCCTTCTTTCCAAACTATGCAATGCATAGAAGCATTCCTGGGTGGCAAACAGATGGCATGTGAAATATAAGCACAGTGAGTGCTTATTTAAAAATCAGCCCTAGCCATAATAATATAGCTAAAAGAATCCTCAAGTCAGGCATAGACTTACATCACATTCTGTATCTGATTCTGAGATCTCACTCAAGTTGGAAGCATATTTGACTTCAGAGTAAGCCGGATCCTAAAGAGTTGTACCATGACTCTAAGCAGCTGTTTTATTTTTAGGCTTTAAGAGATTACGGAATTGTGCTGCTTCTTGATGCAGGAGAAAAGATAGCATTAAACACCTTCATTAACCGTGGAATCATCTACACTGAGCTGAAGCAGTATGGCTTTGCACTAGAGGTGAGCATTCATTCCTGTGGATGTGGGTGAATGACCTACTTGATTTCACACATCCTCAGAAAACTAGTATTTATTGCTACAAAAGAGCAGTATTAATAAGTGACAGTGATAGCAAGAATTGTATTGAAATATCCGGGATAATTAATAGAATTTTTATAAAACCTAAGTACTTTCCCTTCATTTTAATGACACCTGAATAATTAATGTGTTAATATATTTTAATTAAGTCTACCATCTCCCAAAAGAAGTTCATAGAAATTTGAATTAACAAAATTATTTGTACATACTACACTCTGTTCCACAATACTTTTTCTCACTCACAGTTTTCCTTCTCCTGTTGAAATTTGTTAAAATAAAACTGTTTCCAACAGGGCAGGATTCATCTTTGTAGAATGGGCTACTGAGAACAACTTTTTAAGCCTTTAAGAAAAGGTCTTCAGGACTGGAATCTATGGAAGTACATTGGAAAGAAATAGGCAGTTTTCAATTATTATGTTATAGAATAAATATACCTCATAATTCTTATTTTTAATGTGTATTGTAACATAGCAGTAGTTTTGGATGTAAAACTTGGAGACAAGGCAAAGAGGAGATACCCATTTGCAGTTAAGTGATGGTCATTTTATGTATTTGTCACATCTACATAACTTTACATAATTAAACATTTCCTTCATACATTCCAGCTTTGACAGTGGCACAAAATTTATAATTTTAACTTAGAGAAAAGGAGATAAATATTCAAAAGAGGTTAAATAAGACCTTTGAGCAGTAAGTAAAGAAGAGGGATCTGAACTCATGCCCCACTAGATTATACATGCCATGTTCTTTCAGAAAAGGCAATTTTAATGTTTGGGGAGTCCAGAGCTTCACTGACCACACATTTAACCCATTAGTAAGCCTACTTCTTTTGCTCTCTGTAACACATTTTGAATGATATCTGTTCTAATTGCTATTTTCTTCTCAGCCAGGAAGTCTTGGGCAAGATTTGAAGTCAGACCTCAGAACAAAACTTTCTGTCTCCTAGTCTGCTGAAGTAGCTTACCCAGGCTCTGCTGCTTCACACTTCTCCCTTGCACATGCTTTCTGCACAGGATCACTAAAAGCCAGGTCCTACTCAATGTGATATCAGGAGGCTCACTTCAGACTGCATAGTCAGTCTTCTTTTCTACACTGGATCCATTCCACTTTGGCATTTTGCTGTTTTCTGATAAGACCCAGTTCCCTTCCTGCTCTGGGGTGATACACAAACTTTCCCTATACACATAATGTCACATAGCTGTAGCCCTAAGCCCTTTTAAAATCCAAGTTTCTGAAGTTCTTTCAATCAAAAATAAACTAAATAAATGATATAGGATATTAAAAATATTAAAAGACCTCAAAATAAATTTGGGAATGGCACAAAGAAACAAATACCTAAGAGACCAGCAGAAAATAAGAAATAAGATATTAGACCAAAACCAGTGATGTCAGTGGTTATATTAATAGTAATGGTCAAAAGCTACCAAATAAAACAATGGAATATCAGATGGGAATTTGGAAAAATACCTAGTATATTATTAGTACAAGAAATATACTTCAAATATAATGATATGGGTAGAAATATACAATAAGACATACAAAAGCCAAATAGTGATCCTTAGTGTAAAGGAAACAAGTCATTAAAAAATAACTAATAACATTTAAATGATATAGACAGAGAAAAAACAATAAAGGTTATAACACTGTGTGATAAGAAAAGAACCAAGACAAAGTCATAAAGCCTATCTATCCATGGGATAAAAGATTTGTAAAAGGATTGATTGACCAAATCTTAATTGGCATGAGAACCAAAGCATATTAGACAGATAGTGAGCAGTTGTCTGATCAGGAAGCAGTGAGACTGTAATGCTTGAGGAGCTAATGGTAAGTCATGTTGCATTGGTAGCATTTGCCTGTGCCTTTTCCTTTGTACAAATCTACCAGGTGAGGCAAAAATAATTAAAAAGAGATTCAGTAAAAGAATTCAGCATATTAGACATGATGTTTAGTTATAACACAGTGGTGTTTAAGGGGTTGGTGCCTTAAATTTAAATATAAGTTAACAGCCATATGTAGTAGTTAGTTTCTGGCCCAGCCTTTCCAAGCCAGCCCAGAGATTGGACCTGCTCACAGCCTAGCTGTCCCTGAGCCCCAAATAATCATACAAAGGTTTATATTAATTACATGCTGCTTGGCTTATAGCTCAGGCATATTTCTGTTAGCTCTTACAGCTCAACTCATTATTCTTATTTGGTTTAGTCATGTGGCTTGGTACCTTTTCTCAGAGCACCATTCTGGTCTTTCTTTCTCTTAATCTGCTGGCATCTCTACTCTGCTCTTCCTCTTCCCAGTGTTTTCTTAGTCTAGTAGCCCCACCCATAATTCCTGTCTGCCTTCTGGCCAATCAGCATTCTATTAAACCAATAGGAGGGACAAATATTTACAATGTACCAGAACGTAATCCCATAGCAGCCATAGATCAAATATAATAAATTTAATAGATATAAAATTGGTACCCCCAAAACATATTGTCATAGATGCTTAAGGATAATGGAAGAAGGACAAGTGTATGGAATGAGGGTATCAGAGAGATGCACCCTCCTGTGCAAGGAGTGAATAGCTATAAATATGATATGTCACTCATTTGTTTTAGGAGTGTAAAGGCAAACACCAGAGTAGTATACAAAGTTAATTGCTCTTAAGGGGTGAGACTAGGAGTAAGGGGAAGTGGAACCCAAGATCACTGTTTAGCATTCTATAGTTTTATAAGATACCTCCTGCAATGCAAAGGATCACTTTAGTAAGAGTAAAAGTAATAATATAGACATAGATGCATATTTGGATCTCTTTACAAATTATATGAAAAAGCTAACACATTAAAATAAGTAGTAAGTTGAGAGAATTTGGGGATCTGGAGCCAGCATTAGCTCCAATTTCAGGTGCGTTGGTGGTGACAGGAGTTAGAACGAGGTGGCCGGCCATCTGTAGTTTCCAGAGAAGGAGAGTTTAGGAAGAAGTATGAAAAATAAGGGCATCAAGCGTCCACCAGAGATGGGCAATGATTTTCAGACATAGAATGAGGGTACCTGGTAGATTATATTTAATGAAATAGCAGATTTCTGATTTCCATACCGATCCTTCAACTTAGTCTGAAAATGTGCTATGAAGCTTTAAGAGTAGGATCCCTACTTTGAGACTGGTTGATCATGATGGCATTTCCTCTCATAGGGATCAGAAGTTTTCAATTTGACTGTATTCTCCAGTTTTACCTCTAGTAATAGCAGAAATTTCATTCTACTTCTACAAACAAGCAGGCTCTCTCTCTAATAACAACCAGAGAAAGTTTGTAAGAAGAGGGGGAAGAGAGGGAAACGGTTGGTTAAGGTGGTACCTCTCTAGTTGGGCAGTACCTTTGGGGCTACAGGGTGATGGTTACTTTTAAGAAGCCTGTTTAAAGGTATTTCCTTTTGCCACTCCAGGAGAGGGTGCCATCTCCCCACAGCTCAGCTTAAGTGCGGTAATAGCCAGAAAAATCCCTGAAGATTCCTGTTGATGCTGTTCTCTTGGGAAGAACATGGCCATTTTTATTTCCTAGAGGTTCTGAATGCTTACTTTTGGAAGCCTTTTACCTCATAGCAATCAGCAAAGTCAGTCATATATAGTCACTACACATGTCTATAATATATTGGTATGGATATAACATTTGTTCTGTAGCTATTATTTGGCTACAAATTCAATTTTATAATATTCTTACTTTTTTCATGCTGAAATTTTTCTGTAAGATTTTGAGGTGATTACAAGCTTTAGACAATATTTTTCCTGTTCTGGTCCATTTTGTCAAGCTCTCTTGCAGACTCAGCACTATTAATTCTCTGAAACAGCCTGTTCCCCAGGGCCATTCAAACTCATCCCTCCCTACTTCCCAAATTTTACATCCTACGATTAGAGTTTCCATTTCTCCAATTCAGGAGGGCTTCTGGATTCTTGAACAGAAGCATACATTTCCTTCCAGAAGTGTGGATTCTAGAAGTGGGTTCAGATTTACCTAGTCCACCCACAGTGCTATGTCACTGCCGCTTCCCAGCCTCGCACCAAATTGTCCAAAAGTCACAAAATTCCAGTGGTTTTTTTTCAGAGGAATTTTCTTTTCTGTCAGTTTCTGGGGTATAAAGAACAATAGGAGGTAATTGACACACTTTATCACACACCACAGGGCAGCGCAGCAGGGAAGTCCCTGTTCTTAAGGTGATGCAAGCAACACAGACTCAGGATCTTAATAACGTTTGGGTTTCTTGCTCCATCTCTTCTCATTAGATGAGATTCTATGAAGAAAAAGCTTTAGGAAGATGTCTATCATTATGTGATGTGTGCTGATGTGGAATCAGTTAGAGGGAAATTTTAAGAAAATACATGACAAATTAACAAGCTCTTAATAAACTGTTTCAGGATTTTAAACAAGCTGCCCTGATAAGCCAGACTAGTGTCAGCCTCTGTCAAGCTACCGCCATGTGCCACCACAGGTATGGAGCGCCATTGTTGTCAAAGCGGAAGCAAGCAAGGGGAATCTACAGACACAACTAGTTATACCCTATATAGAAGACTGGTGGGGGGGGGACCAGAAGGGTGGAGGGAAGTGCGGCTGTGATAGATTCTAAAAATGGGGGCGGGTATATAAAGAATTCTACCATAGATCTGAGGACCATATCAGTAGCACCTTCTAAGAAATTGTACCAAATTAGCATTTAAATATTTGTATCATGCATTGAAGATGTCCATATGATTCAAGTCTATACACAAAATTGGTTAAATGTATGCATATTTTGAAATATTTGGGCATAAAATAATTTGTCCAGAGGGCCCATTTCCTAGAAAATGGAAAAGAGTGATTTTAAAATATTTTCTAGAAAAGTTTACCCCAATAAAAGATATTTATATATCTAAAATTACTGAAAACTACCCCAAAAAGTATCTATAAAATATACTAAAAGCTACAGAAATACAATACTGAAGAGTTAGCTTGCTTTTTTTTTTTGAGATTTCTATAAACACATATAGTACAAGGGCGATTAGATAAAACAGCAACCCACAACCCTCAAAACAACTGCACAGATTTTAATATGGACACAATGTTATTGTTTATCTTGGTAATAGGAAGAATACCAATTCTTTTGGAGGAGTAAATTGGGATGATTCGTAAATTATAGAGGCACGTCTGTGCAAATACACAGTTTAAAATACTAGAATAGAGTTTGAATTAGTTAGGAAACTGACATTCTAATTTCCTATTTTAGGATGTAGATATATAGTTACATTTCCCATGAGAATTAAAGTTCTTTATTGTAGGGAAAAAAAGTAATATAGTAGTTGTAAATTCTGCAGATGCCTTAGGGTTAAAACCTGGTCTCAGACCTTTCATTATACACAGTCATACCTTTGTCTATTTTGATGCATCGATCTATGAGCAATCCATGTCTTTAAACACTTGTCATTCTTAAGAAGAAATGGAATGGTGACTGATGTGTTTACATTGGTGGACGTGTGCAGGCCAAAATGTCTGAGATCATTGTATCTGTCAACATTTGAAACATCCCACAACTTCACTCAGCCTCGTTTCTATTTAACAGCTATTAGAATCGGTCAGTGCCTCCCTGCGCTGGGATCATGTCTTTATGAAGTGTGATCTTGGGGCACAACAGCAAAGCCTCCTTAGAGCCCACACTGCTCTGCAATTCCAAATAACCCACTTTCAGCAGCTCTCCAGGGTCTCCATTGTCCTCTAATAATTAATTAACAGCAAAGCCTTCACAGTTCAAAGTTTTAATTCTGTGTATTGAGTTTTTAGAGTTTTACTGAACTTCAACAACAAGGAATATTTAGTGACTATGTATATACTTAGAAAAATTATATTGGCAGCATACTTACACTGTGGAAGAATGGCTTACAACTATGGAACTTCTGACTTTTTTCAGTCGGAAAAAATTTAACTTGGAAAATTTTATAAAAATAAAAAAAGCTTTAATCTTTAGGGCTTTGATCTTTAAACTTAGAAAGTTGGCTTTTGAAGCATTCTTTGTATATTTCTAGCTGTCACTCTTGTGGTTGCCAGGAGACAGCAGTCCTTAGGCTGAATATCCTCCTTATTGCCCGATAATCACCAAGAGTGTTGTGATAATGCAAACTTTTAAGGCTCAATGAGAAACCTGTCTTCGTATTTAAAAAATAGTATCTATTACTTTGCTGTATGTCACAAATACGTGTTATCCCAACACATTTATCATACTATTTTGATATTGACATAAGGTATTTTTAAGTCTTTAACTCTGAAAGCCACACTCTTCAGTGTTTGTAGGTATTTGTGATTTGTTTGTACAGTTCAGGAGGACATTTCTGGTCACATCTGTGATTACTGTAAATACAGCGGTCTTGTGTCAGTGACTCAGAACAGACACTGTAAACTTGAGCTCCTCATGAGAGCAGTTCCGTGACTTTAAGGTACCTTTTGATTTAAACACTTCAGAAAAACTTTTAATGCACTTTGTACATGCAACAGATGATGCTTAATGACTTACCCTGAAGCAACGTAGATACTGTACCATATCTTTCCACTGGAAAGCTGCCATGGTAAGGCTTACTCCAGCAGGTAGGATGCAGTGGCAGGCATCTCCAGGAAAATGAAAATGAAAGTCCTTTTCCAACAGGGGCATTGGTTCATTTTCTCCCGTGTCTATTGGTGTGGGAAGTGTGGGGGTTGCAGAGAGGTTAGTCTCTGCCACTTGGCCTGACTGTGGCTTTCAGTCAAGGATAAATTTAAGGTGCTTGTCAGGTGACTTAAAAAATCCTCTTCTTCCCTTAGGTTGTTTACTTAGCTGAATAGACTAAGTGCACATCAGTTAGCTTTGGTAACTGGACAGACACAACTGACCCTTCACAGTATATAACTTGTACTACAGAGTAATGGGCTTTGATTCACTGTCTGATTTGCTGCCTTATACCTTTGTAATTGGTTAGGCTAAATAAAAGGAAAGACTGTATATTATAAGCCCTGTAGCAGATTTTTAAATTTCTTGGTGGGTGAGAATACCAGTGGATATAATACAAACTGAATGCCATGCCAATGTATGAATGCTCTATAATTTATAGTGAATATATGACAATTGCCCAGAAAATACAGAATACATAGAGTATATAGGTACATGTTATAAGTAAATACTTCTCTACCAAATGGTGGAAATACTGAATATAAAAAATATATAAACATGCATTTTACACAGAATTCCTATGCCATCTTTATTCTTGATAAATAGGGTTAGTCCATATGTAGAATTGCTGATGGAATCCACCAAGATGGCACCTGGAGAGGCACCATGACCCCACATTCAAGTGATCTGACACATCTTAAACAGTGGCAGTGACTGAGAGAGCAGTGCAGTTTCTATAAACTACCAGAGAGATGATCCTGTAAGTTCTGAGCAACCACACACAGAATAAACTCAGGAGTTACCATATGACTCACGGAGGGCATTGTTAACGCTTGCCTGTCTGATATATCAGAAGCCACATGTCCCTGATACTTCAGTGCTGACCCTCCTGTGATCTGCTGGATGGTACTCAATGCACAACTCTGCTTGGTTTTTTACAAAAACAACAACAACAACAACAACAACAACAACAACAACAACAAAACCAAATAATTAACCAAACAAAAAATACTTTAAAATCATAGACATAGAGTCATGAGGGTTTTTTCCCCTAAGATGTAATTATTCTTATTTATATGTATTGTGTGTGCCTGTATGAGTTTGTGTGCCACATGTGTGTAGGCTGCCCAAAGAGTTTAGAAAGCATCAGATCCCTGGAACTATAGTTCTGAATGCTTGTGAGCTGCCTGGTGTGCCTGATGTGGGTAGCTGGGAACCCAACCTGGGTCTTCTATAAGAACAATAAGCACTCTCAACAACAGCATCTCTCCAAGTCTCATTTTTTTTTTTGTTGCTGTTATACACAGGCATTGAAAAAAATACTTGCTAAGTAATGTGAGAGGCCATTACTTTCACTGATGTCCTCAATGAAGTAGAATGTTTCCTAAGAACAAAAGAAATACTTGTTTTTAATGTATGCTGTGAGTCAGGCCATTTGTTTTTATATGATAATCATGTGTTATGCTTACATAAACTAATGTAGTTATGACATCCTAGGTGATTTAAGCTTATAAGATTATAACTGTATATATGGTCCTCTGTAGACTGGAACATTATGAGATTGAGACTGAAATTTAAATAGCATATATTTTCAATATCAGTGTGCATTTTTCTGTGTTGGTAACTTATCATCGTTAAAACAAAGTTTAGGACTGTTGTTTAGACTTCTATATTTTTGAAAAACAAAATCCTAAAATGTACCACATGATACTGTGAAATGGGTTTTAATATTTTTACATTTATTTATTCACTTAGTATGAACAGTCACACTTGTGGATGTTAGGTAGCTGTCTTGTTCTACTGTGTTGGTTACTGAGATCAAACTCAGGCCATCAGGCTTAGTGGCCAATGCCCCATCAAGCGATCTTATGGCCCTTAAAAATGATTTTTGTTCCCTCTTCTCTTCACCAAAATACCCAGAGATTCTTCCAGATTTCCTTAGATCATGTAGATTTATGTGCTTCTTATGATAGATAATAATAAAAATAAAAGACTTTCTGTAGTGTTTAATACAAACCTCTTGGGGAAAGTCATATGCAGAATACATTGAAGAGGTTGCTAGCAAACATCAGTTCATTGGAAGGTATCACATATCCTTTCTTTCTTTTTTCAGAATTAAGGAGTTTGAAGGAGCTGTTGAATTTTTTACAAGGGCTATTAAAATTAACACATGTTTTCTGGATGCTTATATTGGACGGGGGAATTCTTACATGGAGTATGGAGAGGATGAAGCCCTGAAGAGAGCACAGAAGGACTTTCTGAAAGCATTGCATATTGACCCATCATGTTTAAAAGCCAGAATCAGTCTAGGCTATAATTTGCAGGTAATATATAACAACATTTTCAGCAATGAGGGCATTGTTTGGACCTGAGAAAAAAATGTTTGGCTTTTTATTGGTGATGTGGCTAGATGTTATTTCTCAGGATATAAACATGTGGTTTTCCTTTACTGTAGTATGGAGGGGAGGAATGGGCAGCAAGGGCTCAAATACAGAGCCCGTGCTTAGATTTAAAGAATAGGTAGGATGAACTGACTAGCAGTTAGTGTAATCTGCTTACACCATTCCCAGGCTGAGCACCTGTAATATGGATGGGGAGTGGCCTCAGCCCCCAGAGACAGCCTTCTATAAGTAACATAGTTTCTTCTGGATGGTTAAAGTCCTAGTTTGGAGAGAGGCACCTTTATGTGCATGAATTTATTTGACTGTAATTGTGATAAATGCAACAAAAGTACCCCCCCAAAACCCCAAATCAAAACAAAACTTGGTACAGAAAGCCCAACTAAGGGGTAAGATAACTTACTTTCAAATTTACATTTATGTTGATGTATAAAAGACCAGTAGTTAGGAAGGGGGTGGGACTGGGTTAGGATTTAGTCTTGAGACAAGAGGTTCAAACAACTCTTTAGAACATATTGTAAGAGGATGCCAAATCCACGTGAGTAGAATGTGATGGATAGAGAGGGTAATTTGTGATGAAACTACAAAATTAAATAAAAACCGGAAAAAATGCTTTGAAGTCTAGTTAAAACAGAAATATCACTAACCAGAGACAGGCTTCCAAATTTCTATTTTGTGAAAATTCCACTGGGTATATAGCGAAGGTGTTGCCTAAACAGGGCTTCCCCCATAATCAAATGAATAACCCCAAGTGCCACACAGAACTTAGATCCAACAATGAATAGAGGTAGAGGCAGGGATACATGGCTGAGCACTAGGCTGAGTCCCTGGTCCAGCTGGGAAGGAGACTCTATATGAGCAAGGGAATAGGAACTATGAGGAAAATTCTCACAGTGATGGCTGCCTGGAGCTCTGGGGAGCTCACTGAATCAAGAACAGCCACCAGGGAACCATCTGGAAAAGAAACTAAGCCCTCCAAGTATAGGCAACTGTCCACTCTCATGGACAATATGCAGAGCCTCAAGGGGAGTGTTCAGACTGTGTTTCTGGGCATTGACTGGCATTCCATTGAGTCCATTCCCTCCAGAGGAACACCTAACCCTAACTGATATTAGGATGAGGAAAGCAGACTTGCATGGAGTGGATGCTAAGCTAATCCACCTTAGGACCTCTTGCCCTTTCTGGGGAGGGGATGGGGGGATGGGGAGGAGGGAGGCTGAAGGCTGACCAGGAGGGGTTGGGAAGGGGAAGGGAGTTGGAACAAGGGGATACACGGATTAAAATAAAAGACTTTATTCTATAAAAATAAATAAAAATTTTGAGCTTAAAAAATTAATACATAACCAGGAAAAGTATGGGACATACACCATCAGTATGTAGAAGAGAATCAGGAAAAGGAGAGACCAATAGAGAAGAGTTAGGGCCATGCAAGTGCTGTCCAGGGAAAGGAGTGACAGGCTGTACTACAAATACATATAGACTCTTTTCTTTTCACCTAGGACTGGGGCAATCCACTGGGTATACAGCGAAGGTATACAGTGAGCACAGCAGATGTTGGAACAATTGATAAATTAAATTCTACCTTGAGGTGGTTTGGAGTTTAATATCCTGACAGTACAGCCTACTTCTTTGGCTACTTCTTTGTCTATTAAATGAACTTGTGAGGGCTTGCAGATCTCCAGACCATTGGCTCAGAGAGTTTGCCAGTCAACAATCAGAGTCTAGTCCTCCTTGTAGTCATACTTTTTTTTTATATAACTTCATGCAGAAGTCACTGGGCTCAGGTTGGTTAGAGTGTGCCAGCCTCTGGGGCTCTGGCAGGTTGAGTATTTGAGCCAGTGAGAGAAAGAACAGAAGCTGGACCGTTGAGAATTAATTATCTCCCTGCCTTCCTGTGGGGAGGTGTTTAGCTGCCAGCTGGCCTGCTCTGGGGAACTCTCTGACTTCCTTCCATTAATGGTACCTGTCTCCTGACATTTTTTTTGTCTTTGCTCCAGTTGGCACTAGGGTTGTTACAAACAGATGCTTGGTAGATTTACCAGCATCTTCTGTGGAGAAGATGAGTATTCCTAAAATTCCAGCTGCTGAAACAATGCATTTGCACTATTACTACATTATTTGTGTAGCAATACTGATTTGCTTTGTGTTATGAATATATTATAGATATCTAAAAATATCTCTATCTATCTATCTATCATCTATCTATCTGTCCGTCTGTCTGTCTGTCTGTCTGTGTATCTATCCTTACCTATCTACCTATCTATCTACCTATTACACAAACAGAGACACACATAAACTTACTAGAGACAAGGTTTCATTATATAGAGCAGGTGGGCCTCAAACCTACAGATATACCTGCCTCTACCTCCTGAGTCCCGAGTTCAAAGATGTGTGCCACCACTTCTGGCTATTTATAAATTTCAATGTAAGATCTTTTAGGTAGTTCATGGAAGTATGGGTGTCACATAGTAGCTATGACTAAGTTGTCTAAGATTGGTATAGCAGACTATTATAAAATGAAATTTTTAATATAATTTGATCATAAGTACTTAAAGGCAATTATTTCATTGAAGGAAGGTACTCATTCTGTAGCCTACTTTTTATTTTAAAGTACTTTAACTTTAGTACCATAAAATATATACCTAACCAAAGATCTTAATATGTGAGAATCAGAAACATTTGTCATGTTACAGACTGTTTCTTGCTTCATGAAATGAAATAATTATTTTAGGCTCAAGAAAAATTCCAGAAAGCTTGGACTCACTTTACTGTTGCCCTAGAGGCTGATCCAAAGAGCTATTTAGCCTATGAAGGGCGTGCTGTGGTCTGTCTTCAAATGAGCAACAATTTCGCTGCGATGCAGGACATTAACATGGCCATAAAGGTAAAAATCTTTATTGATGATACTATTATTAGCAGATATTCACATTACCAATGATTAAGTCTAAGTAGGTTGTTCTCTGCTTCCTATTTAAGTGATATGTAGAGAAATAATGTTTTGTTTCCCCAGAGTTATGCCTGAGGTAAAGAGGTATTATGGTTTGCTTATTTGCTAATCTAGATGCTTACAATTTAAAAATCAAATTATTGATAAGCACCAATTCATTTTAGCAAATGCAGCTTATATGTTTCATAGGAACTTAATAGTATTTTTGTAATTCAAAATGAAACAATGATGTCTTAAGTCTGAAGCAATTAGAGAATAATACAGATGTTTGACTTCTTATCTTGAAGTTATAGCCTTCTCATGCTTTGAATTCTCTGTTCAATTTTGTATTTTGTTTCTATCATTTTGAAATATTATAGGAGTAATATAGGGAGTAAAACAGGAAAGGACTTAAAGATAATTGTTTCTATGTAGGACCGTGAAGCATGTTAACCTGTTCAATCTAATGTCTTCTCTCATTTAACAGATTAACAGGTAAGTGTCCTCCATGTCTATTCCCTGGAAAAAAACTTGAGTAAAGGTCTAAAATTATTTGTTTTATGTCATCCACAGTAAAGTGTTGACATGAATCCAATTTCATACCAAGCTCTTCGGAGCATACTTGCTCCAATTGGGTTTTCCCTGCACTGTAAGGGTACTCACTCCCACAAGTGGATTTTCTCATCTTCATTTCACAGTCATGAAATTGGAAGATTAATACAACCCTCCTGTGATTATATTTCAGCTCAATACCACGGCAGAGTTCTTAACAAATCGTGGAGTGATTCACGAGTTTATGGGCCAACGACAGAACGCAATTACTGACTACCAAGCAGCAATTTCTCTTGACCCCAAGTACTCACTGGCTTACTTTAATGCTGGAAACATTTATCTTCACCACCGACAGTTTTCTCAGGCAATGTGCATTCTCCTTAACATGTTCTTTTGACATTAAATACTTCTACATTATATATTGTATTGAAGTGTAGCCTTTATAACTTAGGTTAATGAGTAATGCTCTGTTTCATAAAGATGCTTATAATTTCCTACTTGTGTAGATTATGCTCCTCAGTGTTCCTGGCCATTCAGTACTGCCCAGTAAACACTAACTTTAATTTTCTGACGATTGGCCATTCTCTTTATCTGTCAAACTTCTAGACTGGAATCCTCTTGTCTTTATTGCACTTAGACTCCCCTCAAGATCCTCTTTATGCTTGGAGTATATAACTCATCTTAGTTTATATGTTTTCTAATTATCTGTCATGTAAACACTGAAAATAGACACATTTTAGTTTCAATATTGTGTAACCACTTAATCGCTTGCCATTTCAGCTTATAGTGTCTGAAATAAAATCTTGTTAGAATTTTGGATGGGATAAATATTTAAATCTACTTGAAGTAGAATGTACCTACATGATCAAAACTCTTAACAAATATTTCTATTTTTAAGTATACTCACTGTTCTTATGCTCAGTTTACCTTGTTGTTTTTCTTTTTTTACCATTTTGAGTTGAATTATTTATTTATTTATTTATTTATTTATTTATTATTTATTTTTTATTCCATGTATGCCCTTGTTCAGGCTCCCTTCCCCCTCCTGCCCCTTCAGTCACTCACTTTTCTCTCCATCAGTTTATCTCCTCTCCAGGATGGGCAGGAGGTCCCAAGGTCCTAAGGTGGCTTAGTTCAGTATTCACTCCAGGCAGATCTGCTTTCCTCACCCCCACATCAAGACTGTGTCAGGTGTTTCTCTTGAGGGAATGGGATCCAAGGTGCCAGTCCTAGGTGTTTCTGATCCCAAGCTGTTCAGTGGTTGTGGTTTGCAGCTTGGAGATGCTTAACTTTTTTGTTTAAAGTCTACCAATGAGTGAGTACATTTTTCTGAGTTTGTGAGACCTTGCTCAGGAGGATATTCTCCAAATCCATCCATTTGCCTGCAAATTTTAGAATATCATTTTTTCTCACTGCTGAGAATACTTCATTGTGTAAATGAATCATACTTTATTAATCCATTCTTCAGTTGAGGGGCATTTGGTTGTTTCCAAGTTCTTGCTATTACAAATAATATTGCTATGAACATAGATGAGCTATTGCCTTTGGAGTGTGAATGTTCATCTTTAGGGTACATGCCCAGTAGTGGTATTACTGGGTCTTTGGGGAGATTGATATCCAGTTTTCTGAGAAATTACCATACTGCATTCCTGAGTGGCTGAACCAGTATATATTCCCACCAACAAAGGAAAAGTATTCCCCTTGCTCTGGAACCTCTCCAGCATATGCTGTCATCTGTGTTTTTAATCTTAGCCAATGTCACAGGTGTAAGGTGGTTTCTCAAAGTTGTTTTGATTTGCATTTCTCTGATGGCTAAAGATGTTGAGCCCTTTTTCAAGTGCCTTTCAGCCATTCACAGTTCCTCTGTTGAGAATTTCCTTTTTAGTTCTGAGCCCCTTTTTTTGATTGGGTTATTCAAGGTTTTGGGCTCTAGATTGCTGAGTTCCCTATATATCTTAGAGATCAGTCCTCTGTCACTTGTGGGGTTGGTGAAAATCTTTTCCCATTATGTAGGCTGTCGTTTTATCTTATTGACTGTGTCCTTGGCTTTGCAGAAGCTTCTTAGTTTCAGGAGGTCCCATTCATTGATTGTTGTTCTTAGTGTCTGTATTACTGGTGTAATATTTAGGAAGTGGTCACCTGTGCCAATGCCTTGGAGGGTATTTCCCACTTTCTTTTCTATCAGGTTCAGTGTGGCTGGGTTTATGTTGAGGTTTTTGACCCACTTGGATTTGAGTTTTATGCAGGGTAATAGGCTTGGATCTATTTACATTTTTCTAAACTCTACCATCCAGCTATACCAATACCATTTGTTAAAGATACTACCTTTATTCTACTGAATATTTTGAGACTCTTTGTCAAAGATCAGGTGTTCATAGGTTTTTGGGTTTATGTTCGGATCTTCAATTCAATTCCATTGATCTACAAGTCTGTTTTTATGCCACTACCAGGTTATTTCTATTACTGTAGCTCTATAGTATAACTTGAAGTCGGGATGGTGATGCCTCCTTTAGGTCCTTTGTTGAGCAAAGTTGTTTTGGTAATCCTGGCTTTCCTGTTATTCCAAATGAAGTTGAGTATTTTTCTTTCAAGGTCTGTAAAAAATTGTGTTAGGATTTTGATGGGAATTGCGTTGAATCTGTAGACTGCTTTTGCTAGAATTGCCATTTTTACTATGTTGATCCTACCCATCCAGGAACATGGGAGATCTTTCTGTTCTCTGATATACTCTTCAATTTCTGTCTTCAGTGATTTAAAGTTTTTGTCAAATAGATCTGTTACTTCTTTGGTAATAGTTACTCCAAGATATTCAATGCTATTTTCATCAATTATAAAAGGTGATGTTTCCCTTATTTCTTTTTCAGCCTTTTATCTTTAGTGTATAGGAGGGCTACTAGTTTCTTTGAGTTAATCTTGTATTCTGCTACATTGCTGAAGATGTTTATCAGCTGTAGAAGTTTTTTGGTAGACTTTTGTGGGTCACTTACGTATACAATCATATCATCTGCAAATAGAGATAGTTTCACTTCTTCTTTTACAATTTGTATCCACTTAATCTCCTTTCGTTATCTTATTGCTTTAGCTAAAACTTCGAGAACTGTATTGAATAGATAAGGGGAGAGAGGACATCCTTGTCTAGTTCCTGACTTTAGTGGGATTGCTTTGAGTTTTTCTCCATTAAGTTTGATACTGGCTGTCGGCTTCTTGTAAATCGCCTTTATTATATTTAGGTATTCTCCCTTTATTCCTGATCTCTCCAGGGCTTTAATCATAAAGGAGTGTTGGATTTTGTCAAAGGC
>PVIH01013201.1:0-59644 GCA_004025045.1 Sigmodon hispidus
GCTGGGACGCCGCAGAGAGCACAGGTCCCGGTGGCGGAACCGGAAGCAGTGTGAGGTCAACTCTCCCTCCCAGGCCAGGACACAGGCGCCGAGGCCCGCCGAGCCCTCCTCACCTCTGGCCAGGGTTCGAATCCGCCCCCCAGAGACCCCCCGCAGCCGGTCTGCTCAGTTCACTCAGTTCAGGGTCGCAGTAGGGCTCCTAGTAGATTCCCTGAGCAGCAGGAGCTGCGGGTGTGGCCAGGTGCAGAGTTCAGCTGCCCCTGCTCCAGAGTGCGCTGGGACGCCGCAGAGAGCACAGGTCCCGGTGGCGGAACCGGAAGCCTCTTCCTCCTTTCTTTGTTGTAACAAAGTTGCAGATGTCCTGTATAGATGGCTATATAGCTGAGGATGACCTTGAACTTCCGATCAGTCTGCCTCCATCTCTGGTGTGCTGAGATGACAGGTGTACTTCACAATGCCTTGTTTATTCAATGCTAAAGCTAGAAATTGGGGGTTCCTGAAGTCTAAGAGAACACTTCACCAAAGGAGCCCCATCCCCCCCATACCTGCTGCCCCAAAGCTTCATGGGTAACTGACAATCACTGAAGAGAGATCACTGGTGTTGTTCATTTTTCTTGTACTGATAATACACCAACATTAATTGATACGGTGCTGTCACTTATTCACCCTGTAAAAGAAAATCCCTACAAGTTCATAGCTTAATCTTTGTTCACAGGAGATTTAATAAAAGCTAAAACTCCAGAACAAGAGGGGTGATCAATGTTAATCATGCTGTCAGAGGGAGCCCTCTTACCACTGGGCCTGAGACACTTGAGAGGAGGTCCAGCCCTCATTCCTGCTCTAGAGGACATATTATTGTCTTTCAGCTGGTGGAATAAATAGAAGACTTCCTGAAGAGCAAACAAGTACAGGAGAGTGCAGGGTGTGAGGCCATGCTTCAGCAAGGCGGGCTGGCCAGATGTTTGGGCTGACCTCCACCGCTGGATTCTGATTGACAGTGGGTTGGATTTCACCAGCTGTTTGGAAGAGCTACAGGAAGAGTCAACTCTTTCCCAAGACTAAAAGGGGGCCACCTGCAAAATATCACCTCATCACCATGGGGATTTGTATCCTGTGTCTCTCATGGATCTTGGATTCATAATTTTCAATGCTTAGAAATGTTATGAAAAGGATTACAGATTTATCAGCAACCAGATCTCTTAAGGAGAGCCCTGTATGACTTCCATTGTGATATATGCCTGGAGTGTCAGCCAGGCCTTGCTGAACCCATATTTAATGTCTGGTTTTAGGAAAATGTGAAATGTGGACAAAAAAAAAATTGAAATCAGAAGACTAAAAAAAGCACATAACATGCATACACTCGTAAACACATTCTCTCTCTCTCTCTCTCTCTCTCTCTCTCTCTCTCTCTCTCACACACACACACACACATGCACACACACACACAAACACACACACACAGAAACACACACATGTGCATGTGTGTGTGTTTGTGAAATGGATGTGTATAGTGAACAAGTTCTTGCAAATGGAAACATCTATAAAACTGTCCAACAGAGCCAGAGGAAAGCTGGCTAATTAGAATCATTGCTGGAAACTATTGTTTCAGGAAAATGGTAATTCCAGGAAGTCTTGTAGATTTTATTTATTTATGCATTTATTTATGTAGATTTTTATCTCTGCAGCCTTAGCTAAACTTAGCACCCTGAAGCAAGGGCAGTAAACTGCATATTTTAAATGTGCCTTAAAACACAGCCTTAGTCATAGTGAATTCAGATACCCTAGGATCCAAAATGAGCAACTCGGAGAAAATAAAATAAAATACCAGAAATTTGGATCTTAGAGATAGATGGGTTGGCTGAAATATACCTTCGTGCTATCTATGAAATAAAAGGGGGTTGGGAGTAAATTGTGAATGCAAATTAAATTGCAGGCCAAGGTTTAAAGAGAACAAACTGGCTTCAAACAGACCCTTAAGCACTTCAGAAACATCTATTTACATATAGGCAATTAATGCCTGAATTACAAATCATTCTTATTCCTTCATTAAAACAAGTCCCCTGAGGACCTCTATTAGTCCTAAAAAAAATCCAGAAGTGTAAATTGAATATATTTGAAAGCAGGAAGGCATTCCATTGCTGCTCACCCTGCTCCAAGTCAGCATGTCCTGTTGAGTTATGCTGAGCTGGAAAGGCTGCCATCTACTCGGGGAGCATGACCAGCTCTTAGTGATAATGGTAACGCTGACCTCAGATTCAGAATGACCTCCTCAGAGTGAAAAAGAAGGTCACACAAAAGAGAAAGTCATCTGTGTGCTCTTATGTGTTGTAATTTATGGTCCCAATTTGCTCCGTTGCAGTCTCAGCCTTTAGCATGCCTGCAATCAGATGTGTTCCAAGAGAGTCAAGCAGCCTTTGGAGGACACTGGGTTTCATGAACATGTCTTCTCAAAGGGGGACAATTCTTGAGTGTATGTGGTGTCAGGGCTATCAGGGTCACTCCATACAAAGAGTGGAGGGGAGGTCTGAAGCCTGTAGGCCTTGATACTTAAGAAAAAGTAGACTTAAATAATAATAGTATTGCTTGTGAGCTGGTGAAGCCAACAAAGTGCACAAGGAACCTGGGAAGTACATTGAATAAGTGACTCATAACTGTGCTAAAACCAGTCATTCCCAACATGCTAGAGCAGCTTGATTATCTCTTGGGCATTGGTTGTATTGGTGGAATGTGTATGCGAACGTGTGTATGTGTGTGTGTGTGTGTTTGAGTGTGTGCTTGAATGTAGGTGTGCCCATGTGTGTATTTATATGTGCAGTGATGGAGATCCAAACTCAGGTCCCTTCCACAAGCCCCTGTGGCATCATTTCTAAGGCCTTAACTTTTGTTCTTTAAAGACCAAAGCTTCTGGTGCTTCATGCCAGCTCACTTCAGTATCATGTAGCTTCTCAGTTTATGACAAACTCTTCAAGAGTTGAGTGTTATTCAGTATTCTTGGGGACTCTTTATCATCTGAGGTCAACAATTGCCCTCCCCTATCTGCATGAACCTCCTAACATCTGTAAAGAAGTTTCTAGGAAATCAAAATTCAAATAAGCAATTCTAGGATATACATAAGGTATTGTCCAGAAACTCATTCCACATGCTGAGAACTCAAATACATAAAATTCTGTTCATTTATTTGACTTATTGAACAATTTATAAACTATTAAAGCCTTATTCTTAAATGTTATTTTTGCTTGAGAGGGTGTCTCTACTAAAAGCTGTATGAGAATTCAACCAAGTAGATGTTTTGAAACACAGTTGCTCATTGGCCAGGCTGGGGTAAACACAGTTGCTCATTGGCCAGGCTGGGGTGATGTCACAGTTCTGTGAAGTGCTCTCCCTGCAGACATAATCTTAGAATCTAGTAAGGAAGCCAAGCTTGATAGCATGCACTTGTAATTTAAACTAAGGAGATGGAGCACATGGATCTTTGAGGCCTACTGGCCATCAGCTGGGCGAGTTGGTGAGATCCAAGCACATAACAGACCTTATTTCAAAAATCAAGGAGTTGCAGCCAAATTTGTCCTCTAGCTGCACATGCTTGTACACACATATGAACACATGCATACACACATGAACAGGCTCACATACTCTCGTTTTTAAAACACTGAGATAAGATTAGATCTATCTGATTAAAGCATGAGTCCTGGCCCCATATGGTGACTGAATGTGAGGCTTGCAAAAAAGTTGTCACCACCAAACGAATTTGAACTCTCAGCAACTAAAAATCAATTCAAAATCAAACATAATGAATCTGGGGTAATTCTGGCAGCTCTTTCCCGTGTTACATCTCACAACTTCGCTTCAGCTGTGGTTCTGAACATACCGTGATCTGTATATGCTGCCACATAGTGCAGAGCCAGCAAATGCTGCCTGAAACACCTATGCTGAGATTTGACTCTATTGTGTGGTATAAAATGCACTGCTTTTGTTGTACATATAAAGCTGTCTCATGAGACTAAGAATGTGGCTCAGTGACAGAGCTATAGTTTAGCACATGTGAGGTCCTGAGTTCAATCCCCAGTATTCTAAAAGAAGAAAGAAGCCACTGAATAAAGCTTTCTGCTCTTAGAAAAGCTAATGATTTAACTACAGAAACATTTTAAATATTTTTTCACTGTCATTCCTCAGCATGTGTCACATTGACTAATCTTTGGATTGTATTGTGGCATGATGTTTGATTTAAAAATTCACTGTTTCAGTTGCTGACTTGAACTCTATTTAAAGATAAGTCCAATAAGTTTAGGTTTGAGACTAGGACGGAATTTACATTGATTTCTGAACGGCCTTAAGCATACATCTACTTCTCTGTATTGCATTTTTATATAAATCAGCCTTCTCAGCTTTGCTGATTATAAAATCAAAGGGTAAATTAACTCTAGAAATGGAGATGCTCTATGGCCTTCAGTATCAAATATTCAATCAAGAGTTAATTCCCCACCTAAATATAGAGGAGCACATCCATATCATTAGTGTGCAAATATGCTTTTGTCTTTAATAAATGGTAAAGCATATATATAAGAAAATGTTTTAAAATAATTTCCTTTATGACTTATTATCAGTAAATATATGTGTGTGTATATTACAAATATAACACAAATCTATAATTAGGGTCTCCAGGAAAGTCTTCGGGCAAAAAGAGATTACAAGTGGGAAAGATATAAGACTCCTTGGGTTAAAGCATCTTTTACAGGCTTGGCACTGCTCTGGAGGAAGGGAAGAGGACATGCAGCTTTATTCTACTGAAGATGTGTCTCCAGAGCCTTCTCCCTCTCTGATACTGTGTCAAGTAAGTGGCAGGTTCCCCCTCTTTCTTTTTTTCAGGCTGGGCCATTTTATGTCTGACCAATGTTTGCAGATTGCTCACTAGGGTGAGCATATAGCTGATGTGGCAGTGTCCACCCAGTATGAAGCTGGACTCTCGATTGGACCCCATCCTCATATACACAGTTGTAATAAGAGCACTTGGGAGGTGGAGGCAGAAAGCACAGAATTTCAAGGCCATTGTCAGCTATATAATAAGTTGGATGTCTACCTGGGCCATGCGAGATCCTGTTTCCAAAAGAGAAATAAATACTATTTGCATAACTATAACTTTCATGCCATTTTTATCATTTTCTATAAAATAAAAGTAAAATAGTGTAATTGACAAAGTACTTGTGTTAGAAGCCTGAAGGCCTGGATTCCATTCCCAGAATCTGTATAAAAGAAGCTGGGCATGGTAATATAATTTCATCACCAGGGAGATGGAGACAGGGGATTTTTAAGACTTGCTCGCTGACCAGCCTGTCCTTCTTGTCATGCTTCAGGTTACTCAGTGAGAGACCCTGTCTCCAAAAGAAAAACAGGAAAAGAAAAGACAAGGGAAGGGGAGGGGAGATATTCACAAAGGAAAAAAAAAATGATCTTTCTTAAGAGAACTTGAGTGTGCAGGATAGATTTTTCTAGATATTAATGTACTTAGTGCCCAATCCAGTGAGAAGTAGAAGAGGAATTCTGAGCCCCTTCCCTGAACCCTCTGAACATCCAATTAAGATTTGTAAGACGTTGAGCAAAGAGAAACACAAAATATCCCAACTAAATAGGGAGAGTGAATTACATTATACTAGAAGCCAAGAGCTTGTGTGGCAGGAGAGAGATGAAGTCCACATGTCCTTCTTGGGCTATCAGCCTATGCCCAGAGGAAATGCTTTGAGTGTGACTCAACTCACCTTGAGTGTGCAAGAGCATCTGGCTTTGCAAAGAACTTCAGGAGACAGGCCAGGGCAGCAGGGCTGTCAGCATCCAGACCAGCAATTCCATAGCTAAATGGAATGGGACACTGGCACTAACCATCACAGTCTCATTACTGCAGACACAGATGAGCCCTAGGGCAGGCAGTACAGTCTCAGGGACCAGGAGATAGACGGGCACATCGTGAAATACAAACATCACTATCAGAGGAAAGGTACAGTGCACTGTAGATCTTTGTCCTCCCCATCCCCTGAATCAGGCAAGCAGAGAAAAACAACACAGCTACCTGCTCTCCAAGCAGAACTCACTTCCCAGGCTCTGCTTGAAACTTCCAAGTGGGTTTCCTAGCTTATTGTTCAACTCACCTACTGCTGTGTAAATCAACAGCCTAGCAGATACTTGACTCCAGGTGGAAAGATACCCAAGGTGCGGTCAAGTGCAGATCAACTAACTGGCTGTGTGTGAAGTGCATGGGCCCAAGCTGCACGTTGTCTCTGAAAATGTGATTGTGAGCACCAGCACAGACCCTCTGACTCTTCCCAGGATGGTGATCAGCCTCAGACTGAGGAGATCATGCTCATGGTGTGAACATGCAGTCATTACAACTGGCCCATAGATTTTTAGGAACAGGAGGTAGTATTAAAGGTCCATACTTGTTTATTTCTTCCAAAGTTACTTTACATCAGCCTCTACAAAAAGAAAATAAGACCCAAAGGAATGTTTACCTCAGATACTCATTGAAGAGTTGCTAAAATTGTGTATATTATTTTATTTTGTTCTACTCTCTAATAATATTTAAAAAAATTATTAATGGACCTGAAGATTAAACCCAGGGTCTCACATTTGCTAAGCACATGCTATAACTGAGGCATATTAGTCATTGTTTTTAGCCAAAATAAAAAAATCATTTTTATCTGTTTGTTTATGACAAGATTTACAGTGCTGAGGATGGAGGCTAGGAGGACCAGACACTCAGTCCATCACCTGAGTGCCAACCTCAGCCCCAGATAGGTCTTCGGATGGCTTCCTCTGCCAGCCCTTCTCTATCTTTTCTCTAGAGATTACTACCCTTAACTGGCAAGTCTTCCACTTTGTTCATTGTGAACATTCTGTTCCAGCACTCTGGTCATTCTGTGAGAAGCCTTCCACCTGACTCTGGAGATGCCTGGATAACCCCTCAGATACTGCTGGCCGACTTTGGCCCAGCAAGAAAACAGCACAGACATGAGTTTGGTTCAGTGAATTCTCTGAGAAAAAAAGAAGCCGACGGCCAGACTACTCTGTGTGAAGCAGTGCAGACATGTTTAAAGTTAGTATCCTCAGCCAGAATGTTCTGTTGTCAGTAGACCACATGTAAAGACCAGAAAAGTGAGACTCCAGGCTGGTTCCTTCCTGGGAGGCACTGGAAGATTGCTAACCTAAGAGAAAAAGTCACTTGGCTGGGGCATAAAATAGTGTGTTTATCTGTCAGTGAGGCCATGTTTTTATTGAGGAAATAGATTATCCAGAGAAATGTGTACTGTTTATAGTTCTGTCAGATGGAGGGGTTGTTGCTAGGTCACATAACTTCTTTATTGTCGAGAACTGAGCTTAAGCAGTTTTCCCCTAGAGACAGTCCCGTTCTCTTGTCTAGGCTGTTGATTGATTGATTATCCAGTCATTCATTCATCAGGAACTGACTGAGAACCAATGATAGACCAAGACACGTTAAAATCTGAATACACAAATAAAAATATAGCACAGATCTCCTACACAATCTAGCAGAGGACAAAGACTCAGAAACCATTGGTCATTTGTTTGAATTACACGTATTCCACTTTTAAATTAGAAATGATCATATCAATAGTTTCATGTAATAAGTTTGTTAGTGGGGTGATAGAGATGTCCATAGGGAATGTTTATTGGTGGCTTGTCCTGTTTAGTGTATGAAATGGACTAGAAATGGTGAAGAGACCACTAGTGCACTTTCTGGAGGGTAGCTGATCACAAAAGCTGAAGATGACCTACACCCAACCCAAGGACTGCAGCAGCGCATACCCCAAAACAACCATGAATGCTATCCAACACCAAAATCAAACTTAAAGCACTGTAAGAATTATGTTGCAAAAGTTATTTAATCTCAATTGCATGGTTCTTAAGTGAAAACTACAGATGACAACATCCTGTCTACAGGACGAAAGACTGGATAGGCCAGAATAAAGACTATCTGTTTGAGAATGTTAAAACTGTTCTCGAAGGAACATGGAGAACCTCTGGAACAGGCAGCTATAAAGTGTAGGCTGAAGAGTCTCTATGTTATTCAATCAAGCACTTTTTAAAGCAGAGAACATAACAGAGGCACAAAGCCTTAAAGCACTGATGTGAGCATCCATAGAAGTCTAATTAATTCCTCAGTTTCTTTAGCTCTTACTGACAAAGAAATTTTCCATGCAATCTATCCATCAACACCCCATGGTGGTCCCTAGAGCTGGCTGACATGAGTAACATTACTTAGGATCTACTGTAGGGACATGGAGCACACCATTGGTCTCTGCCATCCCATGTGACTGCCTCTACTGCATCCTGGAGATGGAGCCCTTCAGTTGTTTTTGTCTCTTGCTGTGGGAAGTGTACTGTGCTAGTAACTGAATCCCTAGCCCTGCTCTGTTGACTCCAGGGTAACAATTGAAAGTCTATCAGCACTGACCTTGCTCCTGAAAAGTCTTTTGGTTTCATTTCCTGACAGTTCCTCTACAGCTAAGCATATGGAGTCCTGCCACAACCAGTCCCATCATCTGGTTTGCCTTTCTGTTCTGAGTGAACACCACTGAACCCTGAGAAAGCCATGATCTAACATAGGGCCCTAAAGTCTACTGACTTAGATTCCAATAAACCCATGTAGCAACTCAATGTTCTCTTAAAGCTCATTACTGCATTCCTGTCTGGGAAGCCCGTGATGGTCAAACTGCTGGTAGTTCCATTTTGTACTCTGTGGCTGACCACATAGACACTATTATGGGAGACATGATGAGCCTCCAGACTAATAATTCATTAGAAGTGGAAAGTGTGTGCCTCACGAAGATAAAAGATCGTTTACATCCACATGTTGCTGAATATGGACTTTCACGGAAGGTAGAAAAGAAATTATGACTGCATCCTTCAAGGTTTCTATGGAAAAGATTTCTCCAGCATCACAAAGAGGCTAGGCATTATGAAATTATGATCCTATGACTTGAAAAAAAGTTTTTTGCTTCCTCAAATGTAAAACAGAAACTTTGGTTGCTACATATCTCTAAGGTCATATGACAAATGGATGTTATTACTACATGTCCCGTGAGGTTTGGGCAGCATTACTACAGGCTTTTATTACTTGGGGAAAGTCCTGTGATGTGTAATGAGTAGCAGAGGACATTCTCAGTAGGTGGCACAGGACCTTAGGTGATGTTCTATTTTGATGTATCATAGATGCTATTTGGGACCATGTAGGTTGCATTTTTTTCTGCTGTCGAGAATTAATCACTTTCCATGTGGGCAAATATAGCCAATGCCTCCTCCTTACTTCCTTGCAAAGTCCACCTAGAACTTGTTTTCTATGATGACAAGATACATCCCAAATTACTCCAAAGATGTTATTGATTTTCCTACAAATAATAAGGCCAGCCACAGGAGAATCGTAAAGCTTCAAGTTGTTGCCTCAGTGAATGTTACCATATAATGTCAGTAGCTTTGGTTTTTATTTAATTTTGTGATTAAAGTTTCTATTGATTTCCCTGCAGGGTAGAATATATCAATACTTTTGGTTTCAAAGGAGCATTCAGTAACAAGAAAACAGTAAAAGATTCAACCAGAGAACACTGGAGCTTAATTTTAAAGTTTAGGAAGCCACCACCATGAATCCCCAGGTGCACCTTTGGAATAGGTCTTGGATGTTGCCTCAGCTTTGCATGGCAAGCTGATCCCTCAGGCAGCAGCTGGTGCACAAGCCAGTGGAGTTTGGTGGGGAGGTGCTGAGATAGGATTTGCTAGAGATAATGCTATTGACCAACAAGAGTCATATTCTGTGTCACCATAAGTCACATGTGCTTTTTTCACTTCCCCAGAAAAGAATTTTCTGTGGATGCCCTGTCAGCTGAAGGCATGGCCTGTCTATATGGGGCCTGCATGTGCAGGAAGGTTACTCTTTTTAGAGGAACCCATGAAGGAGAGGCAACATTGATGGGACTGCATCTCTGTCTGACTCAGAATAGGACCCTCGGTGATCCTGTCAGTGTTTAAAGAGGCAGAGGTAGAAAACACAGCTCCTCACTGCCATCCACAACAGTCTAAGGTTTTCTTAATCTTTTAGGGATTGTGCTGTATAGTTTTCTATCAACCAGACATAAGCTAAAGTCATCTGAGAGAAGAGAATCTTAATTAAGGAAATGCCTCCATAAGGACTGTAGGCATACCTGTAGCTATTTTCTTGATTAATGATTGATAGAGGAGGTCTCAGTTCATTGTTAGTGGTGCTATCCCTGGGCTGACCATCCTGGTTGCTATAAGAAAGCAGCCCAAGCAAACAAAATGGAGTAAGTCAGTAAATAGCACCCACCCATAATGGTCTCTACATCAGCTCCTGCCTCCATCTCCCTGCTCTGAGATCCTGTTCTGGTTTCCTTTGATGGTAAATAGTGATGTAGAAGTATAAGCCAAACAAATTTTTTTCTCCCCAACTTGCCTTTCGGTCATGGTGTTTTATGACAGCAACAGTGACCCTGACTAAGACAGGGACTTCAAGTAAAGCTCACCTGGGATTTGTTGCTTTGATAGAGAAAAGAATCTCAAGACTAACAAATGTGAAGCAGAGCTGGGGTCTTCTGATCAAGATACTTTAATATCAATGTAAAACAAGGATTGTGAGAAAGAAACACTCAGAAGGAAAGACAAGACATACCCAAGATCATGGGTGTGGCCTTAGTGGTCTACACCATTTCCGTGGGTTTGGAAGCTGTCTTCTGGGGGTTGCTAAGGAAGAGATGACAGGGAGAGCTGAGTGACATTTGACTGTGTCACGAATGGAAAGACAAACTCTAGGTCACGGGGGTTCAGGGAAGTAGTGTGGGAGCTGAACTCAGATTGACTTCCTGGTAGGCAGATAGACAGAGAGAGAGCTCATGACTAGGCAATAAAGATGGTGAACTTCCAAGATGGCTGTCTTCTTCCTCACCCTCCACAGGCCTTGCAGGATTTTTCTCCTACCAGTAGGGCCCTGATGATAGACTGGATCCATAAGTTCAAGGTCAGATCTGCATGTGTTTATTGAATGGCTGTGGGTGAATCAGCCATCCTGTCTTCCTTTCACCTGAGAGAAGAATAAAAACTCCCAGTCCTCCAGGTGAAGTTTAGCTTGACTTCCTGAACCCCCTCTTTGCTTTCCAAGAGTTTTTCTTTCTGCATTTGCAGCAGTTTGTGTTTCCTTACCCAAGTAAAAGCCTTTCATCTGCTAGCTCTGTGCACTCTTGTTTGCTGTGGTCAAAATTTCCCCAGCCGTTACCTATTTTGCTCGCCTTTTTTTGCCTGTTAATTTTTTAACTGGCAAAGAAAACGAACCCTGATAAAGAACCCTAGATGGAAACAGAAAGGCATCTTTACTTTAGACAAAGTCAACATTCTTGTTTGAGATTCCCAGGAAGCTACTGAGAACACAATGGGAGACTCTGAGGACCCTGCAGCTGGGGACAGAGCCAGAAAAGGGAGGTAGGGATGGGCCATGACTAAAAACAGTGCAGAGAGGATCCCTATCCTTTCGGGCTCTCTCTGCTGCTTTTCCATTTCTAGAGAAGAGCAAAGAAAACCCCAATTAGAACCCAAGAGAAAATGTGTGTTTGATCCTCCATCTCAGAAATTAAAGCCAGGCTTAGATTCTTACTCAGTCTTCCAGACTGTTCACTTGAACATTGAAGATACCAGAAAAGGGCCATTGCCAACAGAGCAGAAATGAACAGCATTGTCCAGGAGACAAGGTCAGAGTCAAGCTCATAAGAGTTGTGAGGTCTGGTGCCATGAGAGAGAGTAAAGACTGAGTAAGAAAAATCACAAAATCATTTCCCTGCTAAGTTTTATGTACATTTGTATCTGCGTATGGGAGCATGGTAACATGCGAGCAGACAACCTTTGACATGTTTGAAGGACCCAGAAGATCCCTCAAGATGCTGTTTTTTGAGACAGAGTCTTTCTGGAAATCACTAATTAGGCTAGACTGACTGCCCAATAAGTACCAAGGATACTCTTGTCTCCGCCTCCCTAGCATTGGGATGGCAAGCAGACACCTCATTCACACTTGGCTGTAAGAACTGAGCTCAGATCCTGTTTGCAGGTTCAGCACCTCACTGTCTTCCCAGCCCTTCCCTAGCATCTCAGATTAAATTTCCAGTATAACTAGCTCGCCTGGGTTAAAATATCATTGTTCTTTATAACAAAACATTAAAATGATAGGGTTAATGTCTAAGATAACTATGACCCATAAGCCCAAAATGCTTGCTTAGTTAACTAGTCCGATTCCCCTCCTCACATTTCAAGAGCTGACTCTGGAGGTGATTGATGTAGAGAACATCTGTAAGCTGCTTGCCCTCCGGGAACCTCAGCTGCCTGCAGTCTGGGGAAATGTGGCTAAAAGGAGCAGAAGAATGGATGGATAAAGGAAAGAAGAGTCCTTCCTTACCAGGGAAGACTGGACTGCCCTGGGGGAGGAAGCCTGGTCCAACTTCTTGCAGTCAATGTAAAAAACAGCACTGTAAGAGACCCTGGACATATCTCCCACCCCTAAGAATAGGCTAGAAGAAAAGGGCATGAAGTGGTGTTACTGGGAAAAGTGCCAAGACAAAGAGATATTCAAATTTCTGGGGACAAAAGGCCATGTGAAAGGAATTTTGCTTTCAACACACACATACACACACACACACACAGAGAGAGAGAGAGAGAGAGAGAGAGAGAGAGAGAGAGAGAGAGAGAGAGAGAACATATGCATGTGGCTGGCAGAAATGAGAAGAATTAGCTGTGCTGCATCAATTTCAACTTAAAATAATTTCAAATGTAGCAAAAGAGAGCATGGCAGTGGGCCACCATCTTAAACCGAGCACATGGACAAGGATTGAGAATGAGAGGCAGAGAGCCTTTGCAAGTGAACCCAGAACACAGAGCAGGGACTGAAGGAGCCAGCCCAGACTGCAAGCAGCTGGGAGCTAAATGTTTCCTCCTGGGCCTCAAAGAAAGGAGGGGTGTAGGGACCAGGAAAGAATGGAAGCCAATCCATCGACAGGGCTGGTGCAAGGCCAGATGGCCACCTACCAGAGGCTTCGGTATCTGTGACAGGGGTAGGGGCAGGAAGGTCCTGAGATCAGGGAGAAGACCCTGGGCTAAGGACTTCTTTGGCCTCCTGGGGTCCGCACCCTGGATGCCAAAGCTCCTGGACAGGAAATGAGTGAGACTCTATTAGATTCCAGAGGAAACCTCAGACTCTGGCAACAATAGCGAGTAAGGAGGCTGGGCAGAGCAGAATTTGTTTAATGTTGATCTGTAAAGGTCCAGCGTTAAATGTTTGCAAAAGTTTGCTAGCAGGACTGCACACGTAGACTACAGACATTTGAGGTCAGAGAGCAACCTGGGGATTCAGGGTGACTTAGATTTAGAATACTGTGACCCTTGCTGCGGAACCCTTGACCCTCCATATCCATGAAGGAAAAAGAGGTGTTTGGTATTATATTAAGATCCATGTACAGTTTTCACAGTGACCCTACCAGATACAGCAGGGGCAGAGGAGGATCCATAGCTTAAGATTATAGCTGGGGAGATAACTCAGTCTATAATGCTTGCTATATATGCATAAGGACTTAGTGCCCACATTTAATAAAAACAGAAGGAGAGGAGGGGGCAGTGGCCAGGCATTGCAGCATACTTGTTCCCAGGACCGAAGAAGCAGGGACAGGGGCTTCTTGGGGCTCTTCTTGGTGAGATATTTCCAGAGAGCTTTACCTGGGGAAGGTTTACCATCAACAAGTGGTCCAGCCAACAGGGGAGCTCTACATTCACTGGGAGACTTTATCTAAAAACAAAACAAACAAAACCCACAGTGGAAGAGCTGAAGGGAGGTCTCAGCTACCAAGAGAGCTTGCTGCTCTTGCAGAGAACCTGTTCTTCCTAGCACCCACATGAGGAGGCTCAAACCGCCTGTAACAACAGTCCTGGCCATCC
This sequence comes from Sigmodon hispidus, assembly GCA_004025045.1. NCBI lineage: Eukaryota > Metazoa > Chordata > Mammalia > Rodentia > Cricetidae > Sigmodon > Sigmodon hispidus. The sequence goes on from PVIH01013201.1 coordinate 13,984, forward strand.
AGTGCCCTCTTCTCATCTCCAAGGATGCCTGTATACATTTGTAGACTTTCAGGTACATACACATACATATAAAATAAAAATTAAACTAAAAAATAAAATAGACTAAGTACTTTACCTGATGTTGAACTCTGGCCTTTAAACATGTGCACACACAGGTCCATATACATTCACATAGGTATATACATACATGTTCTCATAGGTATACACACACACACACACACACACACACACACATACACACACATACACACACACAAACCAAGAGGATTTTTCAAACTAAATTAATTAGATGAATAGTTTTAGGATGTTAGTTTGATTTGAAAAAAAAAGTTACTTCATCATCTTATTTTAAATTTTAAAAAAGTCTACTTTAACATATATTCTCAGTACTTGGCATCTTACTTACATCTGATAATTGCTCAATAAATAGTAGCTATTCCATATTGCTGTGAGTCCAGTCTGCCCACCGTGTGCATGTGTCCACTCTGCAGAACCAATCAACCCAGACTAAGGATATTTGGGGAAACAATTGGATTCTTTTGCTGATTGCACAAGCAATACAGCAGTGTGGAAACAGCATGCATCCTAAATTGACTGCTCTCAGTCACTTTAAATCCACAGGAAAATGCAGCGAGGTTATATGTTGCTATAGCATTTGCTTCTCTGTTGTTGTAATAAATTACTCTGAACAACAGCAAATTGGACTGGAAAGTTTTTTGGTCTTCTGTTTTTGTTTATTTGTTAAATTTTACACTTCCAGGTCATAATCCATCAGTGAGGGAACTTGGGGCAGAAACTGAAGCAGAGGCCATGGAGAATATGGCTTAGTGCCTTGATTCCTCTGGCTCATGCTCAGCCAACTTTATTATACAACCAGAATCACTTTCCTAGGGGTGGCAGCTCTCACAGTGGGCGGGGCCCTCCCACACCAATCAACAATCAAGCCAATCTCTCACAGACAGGACCTCAGGCCGATGTGATGTAGACAGTCTCTTAATTAAAACTCCTTTTTCCTGGGTGATTCTTGATTGTACAGGTTGACAGTGTTAATACTATCTCCCTGTAAGAGAAATTTTTATTACATTATTACTCTGTGTATACATGTGTGCTTGTGCATAGGCATGTATGTGTGTATGTGCATGGACATGTATGTGTGCTTGTGCGTAGGTATGGGCATGTATGAGTGCATGTGTGATTGTGCATGGGCATGTATATGTGCTTCTGCATAGGCATGCATGTGTGCATGTGCATGGGTATGGGCATGTATGAGTGCATGTGTGCTTGTACATGAGCATGTATGTGTGCATATGCACGGACATCTGTATGTGATTTGCGTGGGTATGGGCATGTATGTGTGCTTGTGCATGGGCATGGACATGCATGTGTGCTTGTGCGTGGGTATGGGCATGTATGAGTGCATGTGTGATTGTGCATGGGCATGTATGTGTGCATGTGTGCTTCTGCATGGGCATGCATGTATGCATGTGCATGGGTATGGACATGTATGAGTGCATGTGTGATTGTGCATGGGCATGTATGTGTGCATGTGTGCTTCTGCATGGGCTTGTATGTGTGCACATGTGTGGCAGTTGGAGGACCTTGTTATTTTCTCCTTTCATGATGTGGATCCCAGGAATCAAACTCAGGTCACTAGGATTAGCATGAAGTGTCTTTTACCAACTGAATCACCGCATTGGTTTCTGTTTCTCTTTTTAATTACTGGGGTGTGTGTGTCTGTGTGTGTGTGTCTTTTTGTGTGTGCATGTGTCTGTGTATCTTTGTGTGTGTGTCATTTCTGTTTAGTACTGAGTTTTATAAAGATACTGTCAGGCACATTTATAATGCGCTTTGACCTTGTTCCCTACAGTGTGACCTACCTTTATTCTTCTCTACCCCTCGATTGCCTCTACTCCCTTAGACGGTATCACTTGTTTTTTCATGTCATTCATATATCTATGGTTTTATGAATTTTTATAATAACTAAGATCCTCAGAAACAAAATATGCAATATTTGTCTTTTAAACATCTGATTAATTCTTTTGATATGATAATCTCCAGTTCCGTTCAGCTTCTTATAAAAACATGATTTTATTCTTCTTTGTGGTTGAATAAAATCCCATTGTGTCTGTATGCCACGTCTTCATTATCCAATCCTCTATCAATGGCTAGGATTAGTCTACAAACTGGATGTTGTAAATAATAGGCAACAGCATGGATATATAAGTGCCTCTATGACATGTTGACTTCAAGTCCATGGATATATAAGCATCTCTGTGATGTGTTGACTTTGAGTCCTTTGGTAAATACATAGTAGTAGTACCACTGGGCCATAGGGTAGGCCTAGTTTAAGTCTGAGGGTAATCTTCCATGCTGATCTGCATAATGTCTAGACTGATACATTCTTCTGTCAGCGGTGTACATGGGTTGTCTTTTCTCTGCATTCTCCCCAGGATTTGTTGTTATTGATTTCCTTAATGGTTACCATTTTGACGTGGTGGAATGTAATCCCAACATAGATTTAATTTGTATTTTTCTGATGGCTTTTTATGCTTAATATACTATGTTTGTGGTGGTTAGTTTTTATTGTCAACGTGTAAGAGTTTTTAAATCTCCATGGAAACACATCTCTGGGTTTGTCAGCAAGGGTGCTTTCACTGTGGTTTAAGTGAGGAGAGGAGACAAACCCTGAATTTGGGAAGGAGCATTGTACAGGCTGGAGCACCAGACTGAATAGGAGGCAGAAGGCTTGCTGGGGGTCAGCTTTCACTGCTCCTCCTGGCTCTAGTGGATGTGACCAGCTGCCCACACCCATGCTGCTATGCTTTCCTCACCATGTACCTTAAAACTGTGAACCGAAATAGAGCATTCCTTAAGTTGACTTCATTAGGTATTTTGTCAAATCAAGGAGAAGGTTCGTTCATATAGTGCTTTCTTTGTTTTTAGAAGAGACCACAAACATTTGGTATCTGAAGGCATTTTAGCTTTCCCTCTTCAAGCCCAAGAGGAAACTATATCGCTGTTTATTGCAAACCCTCTCCAGTCTCCCTGTTTAAAAAGAAATCTTTATATGTAAATATTTTCCTAACCTCCAATATACCTCCAAGGTACATTTCCATTTCTAACTGTAGTGAGCTGAGTCTTAGATTATAAACCCTTGGAGATATTTGACAGTATTACCTGCTTAACTTTGGGCTGATACCAACACCTCTCCTTGCTGTCTTCATTCCTGGAGCAGCCTGGTGGCCCTAGATCATACTATTTGCTTCCCTTTATATACACTATCACCCATCCTGGACCTGAGCACTGGAGATTGCTCTCACACAACATCAGGAAGGACTGACGGCTCCTAAGGCACCTAGGGGCTATGAGACGGCACAAATGCACATGTTCATGACTTCCAGGAATAACATTTGAATAAAGTGGAGCTGGAGATGCTGTTTTGGTGAGAATGTGATCTATCTAATTTGATTAGAATTCTTAGGGCTAGGAATGTGGTTCAGTTGGTAAGTATTTACCTAATTAGCATACGCGAAGCCCTGGGTTCAGTCCTCCACTCCCTGTAAACCAGATATAGTGGTATGTGTCTGTCATCCAGGCACTCAGGAAGTAGACGCAGAATGTTGAGAAGTTCAATACTGTCTTTGGTACATAGGCTAGCCTGGGCTACATGAGACCTAGGCAAAAAGGCAAGCATATTCTCAACCAGAGAAAAAGCAGAGTTAAGGGACCAGAGGAAGGTACTTTCTGGGAAACAGAAGATCTGAGTAAGTGAAGAAGGTTGGGCAGTGATCTCAGAGCCTCAGTTCTGTGGGAAGAAATCCCCAGAAGGTCCTAACTAGGGGGAAAAGACTCTGTGCATCTCAGCATCACTCAGACCAGAAGGTCCTAACTAGGGGGAAAAGGCTCCATGCATCTCAGCATCACTCAGACCAGAAGGTCCTAACTAGGGGGAAAAGGCTCCGTGCATCTCAGCATCACTCAGACCAGAAGGTCCTAACTAGGGGGAAAAGACTCTGTGCATCTCAGCATCACTCAGACCAGAAGGTCCTAACTAGGGGGAAAAGACTCTGTGCATCTCAGCATCACTCAGACCAGAAGGTCCTAACTAGGGGGAAAAGGCTCCATGCATCTCAGCATCACTCAGACCAGAAGGTCCTAACTAGGGGGAAAAGGCTCCGTGCATCTCAGCATCACTCAGACTGCAGGATGCAGAGGAGAATGAAAGGTGGAAAGAGCTACAGCAAGACAGTCTTCATGGTGCATCCCCCCTCCCATGGGCATTTTTGTCATGAGAGAGGCTTCTCCTCATGTGCTTGTTGGGTATTTCCAGTACAGGGGCCTGAACTGGGCTTCCATGGACCACCCTTACTCATGACCTTCTAGATCTTGCCCTTAGAAGGACTGAATTTGGGCAACCCCTACACTGAGTCCCGCAGTTTCCAGTCTCTGCAATCAGCAAAGGCATTTGAGAAAGTTATGTGGTTCTGTTTCTGGTTTTTCTCACTGTTTTGCAACTGCCTAAGTCTAAAATATGTCCCTTATTAAGCCTTGATTGCACAGATTGGGAGGTGGGCTGGTTTTGGATGTGTTGTGCTCAAAATTCTGGCTGGATAAATATTACCCTGGGATTCGCTCTTTATTCTGCTTTTAATCACTTCTGGAACGCTTTTTTTGAGAACTGTGGGCATCCCAGAAATGGGGACTCATTCAGCTTCATGCTCTTTAAATGCAAAAAATACTAGATAAACGGAATGTTAGAAATAACTAAAGGAAAGGGCGCGTTTGTTATGCAACATCGCACACTGTTTCAAGGCGCACCTTCCTAATGGCTTCTTTATGCAAACATTATCGCCTTTGTGCCGGTTCCTACTTCTGCCGTTTCCAGTACATTTATTTCAATGAAGATTGCTGAAAACCTTTAACCGAACTGGGGAGACTGGCCCTTCCCCTCCTGCTGCTGGGCGTGCATTTTTGCAAAGAAGCTGAGCTACGAGGGATATCAGAAAGAAGGGCTTCAAGTATGCTGTGTCCACGCCTCCAAATCTGTCATGCTCACACAATCCACTTCCATGTTGCAAATTCTTACAGACAGTGAATTTAATGCACAGAGCCTGGGCTGCAGTTGAATTTGTTCAGGGGAGGTGCTTCACCGGAGGCCCTGTTTTAAGATTTAGTCACTCTGGCTGGTAGGAATGTGTTCCCAGCTAACCTTCCTGGAGGCAGAGCGCAATCTGGACTGCAAACTTCTCTCCTTTGAAGGATAGCTTAAGGAATCTACATGATGTGGTGAAAGCTGTATTTTCAGAATGCCTGACTTTCCCTGTATTTCCGTTTATTAGCTCAGTTGAGGATGTCTAATAAAACAGCCCCAAGAGGACTTTTGTCTGTACCCACTTCACGCTGGTCACATGTGTCTCTCTTCTGTGAGAACAGCAGTCCTAGAATTGAATATGGCCCTCTACAAGTCTAAGTTGTCCTTTTCCCACAATCCACTTGGAAATGAGGTCACAAGGACAGCAAGAATGTGAAAGGAGGGCTGTCCCCTGCTCTGGTTCCTGAACAAGCTCTGAAGGTCCAGGCCTTGCCCAGAAATACAGGTGTGGAAAAAGTCAACCCACAATTGAGGCAGGACAGAAAGGCATGGAAATTATGGGAACACATGGAAGGAAGAAGCCCCTAACTTTGGAGTTTAATCAACTCCTTTCATCAGCGGGAAAAAAAAGAATTCCTGTACAGTTAACATTTGCAGAGAAGGTTACTGACCTCGGGTTAATATTCCTTTTGTTGAGAGATATTTCATGTTAAAATAGTATTGACCCAGGGCTAAGGCCTAATGTATATGACTCCGAGTAGGGCCTGATTCCTCTGGGAACCTCCACTTAACTTTGTATACAGTAAACATGTCCTGTCTTCCTACAGCCCTGGGGTCTGCTGTCCCTGTCACTTGCAATCCTAACAGATGCTTCTCAGAAGACACTTTCATCTCATTTAGGTTTCTTAGCTACCCTTTGAAGATAACTTCAAGACCCACCAAAATGCTTTACCTGACTACTATGAATTACCAAAGTGTTAAATAATATACATTGGAAAATAATTTACTATTGCAAAATAATGAAGTTCTCTTTTCAAGAAGCCTACGCCCATGCTCTCAAGCTTACTCCCCCCACCCCCCACCTCCCCACCCCCGCCTGCTCTCCTTGAGCCCTTGTGCTTAATGTCTATATTACAGCATTACTATTAAAGTCTAACTCTGCTTTACATTGGTTCATAGTGAATCTCTTTCCTTAGGCTGTGGATCCCATTTTACCTAAGTCAAGGTCCCTAAAAGATGACAAGAATTTCTCTGGCTGCTGTGGGTGACAGTGTGGAGCTGTGTTTCCACCCTTGAGGCTGCAGCTGTGAGGACAGACACATAGGAGCCACTGCCTGAGGGCTTGGGCTCTGAAACCATTTTTATTCTTACCAAGGAACATCACACTGTGCTAATGACACTTCTCACTTCTGGAAGGAAGTGCAACATCAGATCCTGACAGCCCCACATTGCCAAATAGGAAATACTGGCCAGATTCTCAGACCAGCTTAGTAGCTGATTTCCTCCTGAGCAGTTATATGACTTCCCGTATATATATATGTGTGTGTGTGTGTGTGTGTGTGTGTGTGTGTGTGTGTGTGTGTGTATGTGTGTGTGTGTGTTCCCAGGATGACTAGGGTATACCCTCATTTCATTTATACTTTACCATTTATATAATACAGGTCTTATGGAAATTAATCCGTATAGAGCACCATGCATTTTCATTTCTATATGTGAAAAAGTTAAATAGAATACAATAGAATGTACTAATTGTAGCATTGTGATAGGCTGTCACTTTGGCATTTTTGAAGTGGAGATAGGAAAACCACATGTTATAGGCCAATCTTAATTACATAACAAGACTCTCCAAAAAAGGAGGGTGGGTCAAGAAAAGGCTAGTTGTGTGAGGTGTTTTTTTTTTTTTTTTTTAAAACTATCTGTGTTTTTATTGAGCTTTTCAGATAAATCATTTGCTTTTTTGAAATGATAATTTTATTTTTACTAACATGTCTTAATTGTACACAGTACTGAGGCTCTGTGTAATATCTCGCTATACCCATGCTGTGGCCCCTGAGTGCCCTCCTGACCTCAACATCCACATTCACTAGGAGATGCAATGTATCTGATGTATCTGCCCCCTAAAAGATGGGGAGTAAAGGCTCAGAAAGCTCCATGGAGTGGCAATTAGATCCAGTAACTTCATGGTCATGGGCCCTATTCCTCAACCAGCCCACTGTCTTCAGAAATAGACTAAGAAAGGTGATCTCATTCTAAATTCTTTGTGAAGTCTTCTTGCTGTATGTTGGAGACTTTCATGCTTAGAATAACAGTGTGGGGCAACAGTGGAAGGCCTTAGAGGATGTTCCTTGCTCATGAGTATTTTTCAATACACAAACAATAAACTTATCAAAACCGCTGCAGGGGAACTATCTTCCCATCAAGTCTGGTCTACCCCCTACTTTTGAAAGTAAAACTTCATTACAGCAAAGCCATACCCTTTCCTTTGAACACTATTCATGATGTTTTTACTGTATTTATCAACTGTTGCTCCAAGAAAGGTTTTCTAGCAACTGATCCAAACCAAATTAACTAAAACTAAAGTTACCCAAAAATGCACGCATTGCATTCATTTTGGGATTTAGAGTGGAGATGGAGTTAAAAGCAAGTCTTTGTCTCTACAGCATTTGAGTCTTTACCCTTCGGTTGCTGGAGTGGTTCTCTACTCTTGGGATGTTAGTCTTTGTGGATTTAAAGGTGGGCATCCTAGCTAAGTGTGATGGTGCATGCCTTTGATACCAGCTCTAGGGAGGCGAGGACAATTCAGTCCTTGGGAGTCCCTTGCTGCCCTCCTAGCCTCCTTGGGGAACTTTAGACCAGTGAATGAGAGACAGACAGACAGAGAGAGAGAAAAAGAGAGAGAGAGAGAATAAATAAAAAAGCAGCAGAAGAAAATACTGTGAACCCTAACATTGACTGGTGAGTCACAGACATGAACACACACACATGTACACATACATACACACACATGTACCACATACCTATACACAGAGGAAGAGTGACTCCCCAAATCTTATTTTTAGAGATCTTATTAATTAGCCTTATTTCTTTTTCAATACCAGGGGAAATCTCTACATCCAGGCATACTTGCCCCAGTCCCTGGACCTCAGGCACCAAGACATTTCATTGGGAATTATGAACATCAGGCATGGGTCTAGGAGGCTCTTTTTCCCTCTGTGTCCAAAGACTAAATTGCATTTTCACATTGCACCTCCTCCATGCCCTAAGGAACTTGTTCTGTTCTGCGAAATTAGAATGGAGTCAGGAGTTCCACAGGCCACACTCTGTCCTCCTGTGGGAACAATCTCTTGAGATTAAAATGGATTTGATGGGCAATGAGAGAAGCCTGGCAGCCTGACAAGTACTACAGATAAGAGCTCTGGGACAGAAGCCAGAAGAGCAGGGCCTTATCCCACCCTCTCCCTGGTGAGCTGCTTGGTTCTGGGAAGGCTTCTCAACCTCTGCTTATCTCCAACTGTTTCTCATGTGGAATGGCAAAGCCCGTCCTATCTATCTCATAGAAACTGTCAAGAGAATGCATGGAATGAAAACAGAATTTGTTTTAGCCCAGTGAGTGGAACTACGCCAGTGTTTAGAACAGGCCCAACCACATTGGATTTGAGGAACCATCCTGAGAAATTGTTTGATAGGAATCAGGAAGATTCAAGCGGCCAGAAATGCTGGAACATTCAGAGACCTGGGCAGGAGAGGGATAAAGTTGGACATGCCATATACAAGGGTCATGGAAGTAGGCCAAGATACAGTCTGATCCTCTCAGGAAAACCAGACCATCTCTGGCTATGTGATTATAGGTAGATGTATTGTTACAGTGATTCTTCATTGTCAACTTGACGGGATTTGGAATCACCTAAGAAGACAAACCTCTGCTTGTGTCTATGAGGTTGTTGCCAAAGAGATGTAAATGATGCGGGGCAACTCAACCTGAATGTGGGAAGCATCATCCCACAGGCTGGAACCTCAGAATGAATAGACACCATAATAGACTGTATCTGAAAACCAAAAGTCAAAATAACCTCTTCTTCCTTCATGTTTCCCCATGTCAGATATCTGCTCACAACAAGAAGGAGAGTAGACAGTCATCTGAAAGCAGAAGCTTCTCATTGGTCAGTTCTCAGAAGACCTGGGAAGGAGAGGACTGGACCAACAGAGGACCCTAGTCAGCCCAAGGGCTTCTAACCTAAGAACCTTGACCTTCTGGGACAGGATTCAGGCAAAGCTGATGCTCATGGGGACTCAGAACACCAGGCACTGGAATGGAAGACATACGCGATACAGGTACACAAGAGAGAAAGAGGAACTGATTCTGACCCCTGGCCTGTACCTACCTGAGGCTGTGCACTAACAGAGCCAGCTCCACCCAGTCACTCAGAAGTCCCATGGCTGACTTGTAGAGAAGCCTTCCCTGAAACCCCCTAACCCAAGCACCTTCACTGGCTGACCCTTGTGTGTAATATTTTTTTTTAACATTTTGAATCTTTCTTGTCGTTAGAGACATGGGAGTATTTGACAAAATGAAAAACTAGTGATGATCTCACCCCTCTTCATTCTGTGACTTGTCCTTGTACAAAAGGCCACTGAGAAACAGGTGCATGGGTGTGGCCTACCAGAGTCTTCAGTGGGCTGGTAGGAAGTGGGGCAGCCCCAGTCCATAGGAAAAAGTGACTCCCAGACAGGCAGCTAATTGCAGTTCCTCTGCGTGGAGGAAACAGCTTTCTTCCAAGCTGCATGAAGGCATCCTGTGTGCTCAAAAATATGAGGGAAGCAAAATTGCCACAGGCCCTGTTGAATAGTTCAGGCCAACTGCTCTGTCCATGAGGAGGAATGAGCACAGAGGAAACCTGGTTCTTACAAAGTCCCTCTACAGAGAGCTGGGAGGTGAGAGAGGGCTGCTTTCTTTCTCTCTACCTGGAGTTCCTGAGCAAAGAAGGTTCAGTCTGTCAAAAGGTCAGAGCAGCCAGAAAGCAGCCAGCCCCTTTCAAAGACTGCCTCATTTTCAGTGAAAGTTTCCAAGTGATAATAACATCTCTCAGTATTGAAACTTTGAGAACAAATTTGCAGCTCCCCAGTGATGGATAAAACACCATTGGAAAGTGTGGCTGTCCCCTGCATAGGCTAGCTCAGGGAGAGGGAAATGGATCACACTCACAGAGAAGACAAATTACACATAGGCGTCCCAAGATGAATTGCAATCATAACCTGGGAAAAGCATCCACAGGATTTCTGTTATCTACAGAGAGTGTGCTGAGCTCATTTTCTCTTGAAAGACAATGCCCTGTGCTAAACTGGCTTCACTAGCTCAATCAGGAAAAAAAATGCCTGTGCAATTTGTGTGGGGCTTAAGAATGTAATTAATACAATTTGTAAAAGGCCAGCACCATTTTGCAGACTGCAGCCCCATAGGGAATTGGAGAAATCACATGTTAGAGAGCCTTCTTTTGTCCATGTGACCAATGTCAAACATTGCCCGGCCCTTCCTGCAGGCCCTTCTCATCTTTCAATCTGAAAACTAGTCTTATACAGCCTTTTCCTCTAGGATCTGTACCATACCACTGTTTTCTCAAGGGCAATTGATAGAATTTTCATAAAACCTAAAGAATCCTTTATGTTTATAGCACAAGGGTGGAGTGAGTAAGAAAAGATGTCACATTGCACCTCACCTGTCTTTTTACAATGCATGTGCATGTATGTATACATATGTATGTGTACCTTGGGTATCATCCTCAGGAGAGACTTTCACCTCCTTTGAGACAGAGTATCTCATTGATTTGAGGTTCACCAACTAGTTTAAACTATCTGGCCAGCAGGCTTCAGGAATCCACCTGTGCCCACATTCCCATGCTGGGGTTACATGCACATATCATCATGCCTGGTGCTTTTACATTAGTTCTTGGGCTCCAACTCAGAGTACTGTCTAATTTTATGTCAACTTGACACACACTAGAATGATGGGAGAGAAGGAAACCTCAATGAAGACATTTCCTAATTAACATCCGGCTGTATGCAAGTCTGTAGGGCATCTTCTAAGTCAGTGATTGATGGAGGAGGGCCCAGCCCATTGTGGACGGTGCAGTATCTGGGCTGGTGGTCCTGGGATCCATAAAAAAGCAGGCTGAGCAAGTCATGACGGACAAATCAGTGAGCAGCACTCCCTACGTCTCTGTGTCAGCTCCTGCCTAAGGGTTCTTGCCCTACTTTAGTTCTTGTTCAGATTTCCTTCAGGGAAGAACCGTGATTTAGAAGAATCAGCCAAATAAACCCTTCCCTCCACAGGTTGCTTTAGCCACAGTGTTTCATTACAGAAAGAGAAAGACAGGCTCTTGGGCTTTGGTGGCAAGCACTTCACAGACTGAGTCTTTGTCTAGACTTCCTCTTGTTGTTTGTTTCAGCATAATAAGACACAGGGTTTTGAGAACATAGATCTGAGCATGGATTCCCTAGGACTTCATGGTGGGAAACTGTGAGTAAAGATTTCTTGTTTGGGGAGTAAAGGAGAAAGGTAAGGTTCCTCCTTCAGAGTCTTGTTTGCTTAACTACTGTGCTATGCTGTAGTCATGTGCATTTTGCAAGATAAAAAAGAGTATCTGTGCTCTCTGGAATAAGGATATTAGGGAGAGCTGATGTAGAGTTTAAGTCAAGAGTATAGTTTCCTGTCCCACCAAATGTGAACCTTATAAACTCAAGGACCTGGGTTGGGTCACTAAAACTCATATTTTAAAAATTTTTGGCATGGTGAAACATACTTCTACACCCCAGCACTCAGTGATGTTGATTGATAAAGGCAAACACTGGCATGGAATGGAGATGGGAAAAGAAGAAAAGGATAAACATTTATTTGACCATGGAAGGAATTTAGGGCTTTATCATTTTTTTAAAAAGGGAATGATTAAGAGACTAAAGAAAGTTTGGGTTTTATTGACTAGGAAGGACATTATGAGATGAATTGAGGGACCTGGAAAATTTTGGGAAGATTCTGTTAAATGGCAATGAGACTTGCAAAAACATCAGTAGCATGATGGGATCCCCCTCCTCCTAAAGCCAGCAAGAACTGAGACATCACCATGAGGCCTATGAAAAGGCACAAGGGACCTTCACACAGCTCAGAGAACCTGTGCTATCAAGATGGTGTTCTCCTACATAGTGTAGTCTAAGATGGGCACAGACCTCTTTCAAGAGATTCCTCAGTAGACACAGAGACTTCAACTAGGCGGAGGCGATCTAGAAGGAAGCAAAGGTTCTTCCCTGCTCTGAGCATTGGTTTAGAAAGGATCATATTGTGGATGAGAATTGTTAGGACCAGAGATGGAATTTTCTCACCTTTCACTGAGGGAACATTTTACTTGCAGACCCCAAAGACAGATTTTTGTTATTATTGTTGTTTTAAGGCTTTATTTATTCACTTGTATGTGTATCTGTGTGGCGGTATATGCATGTGAGTGTAGTACCCTAGGAAACTACAAGAGGGAGCCAGATCTCAATGATATGGAGTTATAGGTAGTTATGAGTCTCCAACACAGGTGCTGGAAACAGAACTCAGGTCCTCTGAAAGAGCAGCAAGTACTCTCAACTGAGAGGCTATTTCTGCAGCCCCCATGAAAACAAATTTTGAGAGTCTCCTGAAGTTAAGTATTAAGGGGACTTAGCCTTTAAGGGTGATTAATATAGCTCTTTTTTAACTGGAGATCAAAGGAAAACAAGATTGATAAGTCAGATAAGGCAGTAACTTAACAATGAAAAGAATATCAGCAACTGGTCCATTAGAAAAGCAATGATCTAATAGTATTAAAAAAAAAAAAAAAAAAAGAAGTGTCTCATACCCATATATCTCCACACCTAATCCCAGAACTCAGTGATGTTATCACTTCCTTATTTGAAAAGGGAGTTTTTGTAGAAGTGAATAAGCTATGGCTGTGTTAATTCAGACTCCTGTGATGAGTAATCTGATTGACAACTAGTGGTGAAAAACACCTATACAACACAGCATGCTTCCGGGTGTGTCTGTGGGGGTGCTTCTAGAGATGATAAGACCATGGGAGCACTAGGCTAATGGTTTAAGTAATTGATTCAGGTTTTGAGTAAACTGTTGGAAATGTAGAAGTCAAGGCCTCACTGGAGGAAGTGAACCTTAGGAAGTGTGTCCTTAGAAACAGTTTGGTGCCCCAGCCTCCTAATGTCATGAACCTAAGCTTATCAGTCTAAGAAACCGTGGACTAAACCTTCTAAAGTGATGAGACAAAATGAACCTTTCTTCCTCTAAATCATTTGTGTTGAGTGTTTAGTCACAAAGATGATAAAATAAAAACACAGATTTTTTTAATAAAAAAATTTAATTTATTCTTTGAAAATTTAATACATGTTTACAACAAACTATGACTATATCCATCCCTTGTTTCCCCCCTCCCACTCCTTCTGGATTCCTTAACACATCTCTCTCAAACTTTCATCTTTTTTTTTTTAAATATCGCATTCATCCAGTTAGTGATCCCTATATGCACAAGTATATGGGGACATTCAATGAAGCATGGGCACCCTAAAATGGCCACAACTCCAGGGAAAAGCTACTACCTCTTTATCAGCTGCCATCAAACCACTAAGCCTAAGCACCATGAGCCCAGTCCCAAGTGTTGCTGGAATTTTGACTGGTTTTAGACTATGAGGGTCTTAGGCAGCTAGCTACAAGCTACAACTGCCATGAATTAATGAGCACAATAGCCATGCCATATTCAAAATGGCATAGTACTTACCCCATCCTCCAGCTCTTTATTCTTCCTGTCTCTTTTTCTAATAAAGGTCTTGAGCCTTGGACATGAGGGAAGCTGATAAAAATGTCAATTTAGGAGCAAGCATTTATAGTCAGTTATTCTCATCATTTTGACCAATTATAAACGTCTGCATTAACCACTGCCCACTGAACAAAGAAAGTTCTCTAACCAAGGCTGAGAGCATTCCAACCTTGTTGAGGATAGTCATAAGTATTTAGAAGGCGGTTTGGGGGCTGGAGAGATGGCTCAGCGGTTAAGAGCACTGACTGTTCTCCCAGAGGACTGGGGTTCAATTCCCAGCACCCACGTGGCAGCTCACAACTGCCTGTAGTTCCAGTTCCCAGTTCCAGGCAAACACCAAGGCAAATAAATAAATAAATAAGTTAAAAAAAGATTTATTTAAAAAAAAATAGAAGGCAGTTTGACAACATAACCATTTAGCAAAACAAGAATAGTAGATACTCCCCTTTCCCAAGGCCTACAATTTCCCCATCCATGGACTGTCAGCCATATTTAAAATAACAAGCATGAATTCTCTACTGTAAAGAAGACCACAGACCAAATTGGAAAGCAGTTGGTTACCCCATAACTGTGATGCCAGTGGGCATATACATAGTATTTGCCATTGGGATCATAGCACCAATGTTCCTGTTAAAATATTAACAAGACTTTAGAAGGAGAACTGAATCCCCATAAAGAACACTGACATTTAACTTGTTCTGTGACAAGATTCCCCTAGTGTACTATAAAAGGAAGCTGAGCTGTATCACATGGTTGAGTTCCACACTGCTGTTCAGTACTATTATTTTCTCTATGTGAGTAGTTTCTCTGTATACTAAATGGTTTTTTAAACACAGTCTTATTCTTTAAAATTCTTATTTTAAAAAGTTTCCCTATTTTGTTTTAAATTATAGACTAAAAAAATTTTTTTACCAGTTGTGAGAATTGAACTCACAACCTTGAACACTCTAGGTTACAATTAAACTACACACTCAACTTATTTTTTTCCTGTCTTAAATTTAACAAATGCAAAGTAACTTTTCAAGATTCTGATGACTTGGTAGCACCAGGATTTACTGCTGGGTTATAAAGTGCCTGGAGCTAGAATAAAGCATAAAATTCAACTGGTTGTAGTTTTATGTTTGAGTTTGTGTTAATTATCCATATGTCAAATCACAACTGTGCCATCAGTCATCTTCCTTTTCCAGAAGTTTCTCTCTCTCTCTCTCTCTCTCTCTCTCTCTCTCTCTCTCTCTCTCTGTGTGTGTGTGTGTGTGTGTGTGTGTGTGTGTGTGTGTGTGTGAGTGTGTGTGTAAGTTTTCACATGTGCAAGCGCATGTGTATCTGTGGGTTCACATGCTCATGTGTGTGAATGTGTGTACAGACCAGTGTACAATCTCTAAGAGTGCCATTCTACAGGAGCTACAGACCTTGGTTTTTGAAATAGCATCTCTCAGTAGTGAGGATCCCACTAGATAGGTGAGGATATTTGGCCAGGGAGACCCAGGAGTCCTTTCTCCATCTCCTCCAGGCCTGAATGACAAATGTGTGCCAGCACCCCCATTTTGCTGTTGTTGTTGGTTTCACGTGGATTCTGGGGTTTGAGTTCAGTCTCCCTCCACCACCACCACCTTATTTGTAAGTTAAATGCATTATTGACTGAGCTAATGTCTAGCCTATAAATTTCCATATATATATTCTAATACTTTCTAGAACTTTTTAAAAGCAGTGTGAATGACTTATTCTTGTGCTTCTGGTACCATAACATATATCCTTATCACTTCAGATATTCAATTACACACTAATGTCAGACAGTTCTAATGCATCTGTCGTAGCCTGAGTTGCCAAAAAGACAAAATTAGTAGTGTGTGTGTGTGTGTGTGTGTGTGTGTGTGTGAGAGAGAGAGAGAGAGAGAGAGAGAGAGAGAGAGAGTGAGTGGGTGAGAGAGAGCTTCAATTTACTTCTAAATGATTCTTTAAGTGTCTCCCAAGCACAAATGGAGGAAGAGAAAGCAAATGTGCTAAAATATTAATGGTAGGTGAGTCCAGCTAAGCATATATAATGAATGAATGAATGCTCCTAGGTCCAATATTGCTTATTGTGGACTGAAGTCAGGATGCAAGTCTGAATTGCTGGAGCAGCAAGGGCCAGCAAGCTATGGCAGCAGATAAACTATCTCACACAATCAGGATGCTTGGAATTCCCATCATCCTGGCAGGGTTGTTTGCTTTGGAGTGGACAGCTCCAGGGGCCTGAGAATCAGGGTGCCAAGGACAGGTGAAGATCAGCCTCTCAGCAGTCAGGCAGGAGGAAAACAGATGAACCAATTCAAATGCTAATCTTCTCTGGAAAGATTCTGGAAGAAGACATACTCAGAAATAATGCTCAGTGAGCTGTTAGGACAACCCTGGGGCACACAGCTTGATGCTTGTAAACAGTTCTGTGGGCATTAAGGGGTGGCTCAGCCCAAGCCTCCTCATAGGTTTTCTGCTTCTTTTGTCCATGGCTCCCACACTTGTTGGAGCTGCCTCTGTCTGGTGAGCAGGCCTCTCCTGGAGTTCCAATTTCTGGGAGTCGCAGTCAGCTGAAGGGCACACTGTATATGGACACTCCTGCTTCTCATGCTTTGGGTGGACACACGAAAAGAGGACCTCTCATAATTCTCTTACACTAGCATGCACTGCTCTACTGTCCCTGGTCTGACCTCAATGAGTCATCTATGAGAAATTATTGCCTTAAAGTGTGCCACCAGGGAAACCCAGGCTAACCATGCTGGGGAAATTTCATAAGCCTTGTCTTAGGTAAAAGCAGGCTTTAGTGTGCTTCGGGCCCTGTTAGAAATAGATCATGCTCCCTGTTACTTCTAGTGTCCCCTGCTTTGGGATGAAGACACTGGGCAAGCCTCTGCTGTTCCCATCTCTCCATGCTGGGATGCTTAATCTTCAGAATCAAGTCTACTGTATATAGACTCCCAGAGGAGATTAAGGCAAGCTTCTAGATGTGTCACAGGGCATTTCCAGAGAGTAGTAAACCAGGGGGTTACTGCTTTTACTCAATCTGAATAGGCACTGAATGGCTGGAGCCTGAGAAGATAAAAGGAGAGAAATAGCATCCTGAGTATTGGCGTTGCTTCTGGAGAGCTGCCCTGCTCCACCATGCCCTCAACATGGCTAAACCCTCCGAAACAGTGAGGCAAAATAGCACAACCTTCCTCTGGGTTTTTCAGGGATTTGGTCATAGCTCCACAAAAACAATTACACATTCATTCACTTGCATTCTTGAATCTCCCTTGTCATTTTTGTGTTCTTTCACAGAATTGTTCATGGAGTCTATGTTTCTGTGATCCACTCATGTGAATTTATAGATCCATTTACCAATTTTAATTAAATTACTTCTTTCTTATACGTTTTTCTTTGTTTGTTAATTTTGACCAGTCATTATTTGTGTTACATATACCAGTTAGTTATGTTTTATTGATTTAGAGTTTCACTCACTCTTTGTGCTTTATCATCAGTCATTTTTACTTTTCCTTATTAATTCTTCCCTTTTTTTTCTCCTTTATTTAATAAGTGTTTACTATGGATCTACTAAAATACTGATCAGCAATATGTGGTTGTTTTTGTTGAAAAGTAGTGATGCTCTTGTTCAAGATTCAGTGGTGTCTCTGTGAATTCTCAGAGGCCAGAAGTAAATGGCTGAGACCGTGTGGTTTATAACCAATAAAAATTTGTTTTAATTCTTAGATCCAAAGACAAGAAGTGCCAGGATTGAGAGCTGTGTCTGGTGAAGCCTGCCTTGCTCCATAATGATACAACAGTAGGCATCCTACAGTGAACCAGAGCATGAGGGCAACAGAAGACAGAGGTATCTTCCTAACAAGCCCACCTTCACAGTACAAGACCCACTCAGGGTTATCCTTTGTCCATTGCAGGGTTCCTCTTCTTACCAGCTTTTCAGGCCTCATCAACACTGTTATACTGATATTGAAGTTTCCAAAAAAGGAATGTTGGAGACCACTTACAAACAAAATGATGAGTAATCCCTTCTGAGAATGAAAGATACACTCAAAATAGGGTGACAATATGCCTCTCCCATGGTTCCAAATTCAGATAACATCATGTGTATTTTTATTTTATTTTATTTTATTTTATTTTATTTTATTTTATTTTATTTTATAGATGATACCCGATACCCCATATGTCCCAATCTGGTTTCAGACATTCTACATAAAAAAAAAATGACCTTAAACTTATGTCCTCTGTGTGTACTTCTCAAATTCTATATTGAGGATTTATGCCACCATACTCAGTATTTGTAGAGTTGGGCATGAAACTCAGGGCCTTATGAATGCTAGACAAGCACTCTACCAACTGAAATACATCATATATTTTTAAGAAATTCACTTTTTAATCATTTAGTTATTTATGAGAGCTATAAGAAGTCGTATTTCAGCCCCTGAAGAAATTAAATAATTTCTGATGATTCCTAGCCTTATGAAGATGATTCAATAGCTTTATGGAAGATTATACTCATATCACCTAAATGTTTGTAAATTCCCAAGCCACTTAGCACTCTACCAAAATTGCAATCCAGAATGTGACTACAGCATGCTTTCTCCAGGAAGAAAATCTCATTATCAAAAGTATCTATTAAATAACTTACTTGAGAAATGTGTGATTTCTTAAATATTCCTTTGAGCATATATTTATGATTACATACATGATGCTGTATATGATACAGTGATAAAATCAAGCTTTCTCAGAAATGAGCCAAAGTTTTTTTTCATAAGTTGAATGTTAAAGTCAAGAAGATCTCAGTATTAGGGTATTTAGTTTTTTGGGTCTGTTTGCTTTATGAGGTGCTAAGAATTGAACCCACAGCCTCACAGTGCTCTATAATTTCTTACTATTGAGCTGTAACTCCAGCTCAAGAATATTCTTTATCCAAATTATTAATAGTTTGGCAATTGAAAGTTTCAAGTAGTTGCCAGTTTATATTCTCCATTTTGTGCTGTTCACTTACAGTGACATTTATAAATGAGGTACAAGTGCCCCTACAACTTGTTAAAAATCTAAACCTGGGGGCTAGAGAGATGGCTCAGTGGTTAAAAGCACTTGCTACTCTTATAGATGATTGGGTTCAGACTCTAGCAGCCACATGGTGACTCACAATAATTCTTAACTGCAGTTTCAATGGATCCAACCTCCTTTTCTAATTTCCTTGAACACATTCAGGTAAAATACTCATACACATAACATTTTAAAATCTTTAAAAATAATTTTTTAAAAATAAAATTATGAAAATAGATTTATCATCAGGCTTTTGTTATATGCATACAAAAAAATTAAATAAACATAAGTGTGCATGTTACTTATTGCAATATTGACATCCTTGCTAGCACTGGGTTAGGGAAAAAAAATCCTGGAACTCATTTTGGTCCAGCCATAGGTTCCCCTCCTCCTTTTCTGGCTCCCAGACTCAATATTATGGTTATAAGATTTATCTGTCTTTCATGTCTACATTCACCTTCCATATCTGTGGGTTCTGTACCCACAAATTCAATCAACCACAGATCACAAACACCTGGGAGAAAAAAAATGTGTCTGCATTGAACATGTACAGGTTTTTATCATTTCATTGTTCCCCAAATAATATAGTATAACAACTATTTACACAGTTATGTGTTCTGAATACATATTATGTATTTTCTGGTGTATGTTGCTTTTATGATAATACCAAGATTATGTGACATAATATATTGTGTATCATAACTGATGAGTTAAGACCTATAGGTGGATGCAGATATGTTATATGTCAATGCTCTGCCTTTTACACATGCAGGTCTTCTTGTCCAGTGTGGGGTCCTTAAGTTGATGCCCTGTGGACACCAAGGGATGCATATTACTCTTACCTTGTTTATTTGAATTTAGTGTAAAATTCCACAGTATGAATTTAGTATGATTTATTTATCCATTCTCCTATCCATAGAGAATTGAGATTTTCCAGTGTTTACTTGTGACCTTGCAAATGTTGCTGGGTGAGTAGTCAGGAGGGTAAATAAGCATGTTTTTAAGGCTAGAACTGTTAGGTTGTGGGGTAGAGACATCTGCATTGATACACAATGCAGACTGTTTTTCAGATATCTATTGCACTGTTGTCATGAGTGAGACATGCTCACACTCTGGCTAACAGTGGTTCTTGTCAGTCTTCAGCTGGCACAATGGAGTAGAGAGACTTGCCATTTCATTTTAATTTTAATTTGTATTCTCTGGTGACTAATGAGCTTGGACCTCCTTCTGTGATTTTCTTGACGACTTGAGCACCTCTCCAAGGAAATATCCTTCAAATAAGTAGTCTTGGCTACTTTTCCAGGGAGCTTTTGTTTCAGATTTTGACTTTCAGTTTAAAAAAAAAAATGAAGTTAAAAAAATACATATAATTCTTTGTGTGTCTGTGCTGGTTGTACAAAAATATCAAAATGTTAGAAAATGTAGAGATATAGATAAGAAAAATGTGAAAGATATCCATGCACTAAATTGTGATACATAATAATAAAATTGAAGAATTGCATGCATGGATTGAACAAGTAATACTGTGAAGAACTATCCACAGACATAATGTAATCCCAGGAAAATGCCAGTTTTGTGTGTAAGTGTGTTGGGGGGAGGCAAAGAAAGACAGAGATTTGGAAACCTGTACAGTCTATATGAGGAAGCAGAGGGCAGACAATCACCGTGACAATTACAACCTTAGAAAAGGAGATAGAAGAAGAGGGAGGAAAGGGATGACAGAGTGTACCAACGCTCCCTGGAAAGTACAGCAATGATGGGTGACAGCCATACAAGAATAACAGACCAGTGGAATAAAATGGGGAGCTGAGAAGAACTTCAGAGATTATTCATACAGCAGACCTACAGAGAAGTAGAAAATGGACCATTTCCTTATTCAGACAGCTTGGGGCACAGTGATACTTGTTAAGAGGGGGCAGTGCCAAGCAGGTTTGGGGGGCGGTAGTGTGTAAAATCTACTATAGTAGTTTGCAAAAAGAGGTTTTAATGGTTTAGGTATAAAAATGTCCTCCAACGTATCTGAGCTTGATTTCCAGCTGCTGCTGATTTTCAGGTTGTGGGATCTTAGAACCTGGAGCCTCGTCAAAGGAAGTGGTTGTGTGGGATCAATTAGTGTGCTAGATAGTTTTATGCCAATTTGATACAAGCTCAGATCGTCTGACAAGAGGGACGCTCAAATGAAACAATGCCCATTGTTTAGACATATTCTTAATTAGTGGTCAGCGGAGGAGGTCTCATTCCAGGGCTGGTGGTCCTGGGTGCTATAAGAAAGCAGGCTGAGCAAGTCATGGAGAGCAGACCAGAAAGCAGCACTCCTCCATAACTGCTGCATCAGCTCCTGCCTCCAGGTTCCTACCTTGAATACTGCCCTGACTTCTTTGTACAGCCAACTACATGCTGTAGCATGAAATAAACTTTTTCTGTCCCAAGGTGTTCCCTATGATGGTGTTTTTATGCCAGCAAGAGAAAAGCTACACCGACAGTTGGCTTAGCTTCTGGCCCAACTCTTCTGTGTTTTCTGAACAGTGGACAGGTAAGGAAGACACCCCCTCTAATCTCCTCTGCCACAGCTCTGGGGTGCCACCACAACCACCATGCCTTACCCTCTGTCATGGACAGGAACCAAAACAAACCTCCTTCCCTGAAGATTTTTCCTTCAGCAGTTTTCTCATAACAATGACAAAAGTAACTAACATTGATATAAGATATTTCCATAAACTTAAGATATAGAAACAGATTTAAAAGCAAGGAAGAAAATGAATTAACTATATAGATGAAGAACAAATCAGAATACATTAAAATTAATAACTTCTGTTCATCAAAGGGCACCTCCAAGAGTGTGAAAAACAAAATGGAAGAAAATGAACTATTTTTAATTGTAAATCTTTCTTAAAATCATGACACATCTTCCTACCCTTTTACAATAAAGCCTGAATAAAACATTTTAACCTCTATGAAAGCAAAGCTTATCAACTAGTCCCTTTGCTTCTACACAAATTAACCAAGCATCTTTAGGCATTCTCTAGAAACATGTTCTTCCCTGGAAGATTCTAGAAGTCTCAACTCATACCTTATTCCAAATTTTTTGTTTTAAACCTTGCCTTTTTTATTCTTTTTCACACAGAGGAGTTTGCTGAAGGCTTTCAAGTGGTCCAGCAGCCTCCAGCCTCCTTTGATAGCCCCTGACAGGCTCATAGCCTTTGGATGTCAGCAAAAAACTGTCCAGCTTTCTGCAGGCTCCTTGTCTCATCAAGGTTTTCAGGTTCTTGTTCGTCAGAATGAAGGGCATTTATTGACTGTTGCTTTTGTCCTGTGGGGTTTTTTGTTTGTTTGGTTGGTTGGTTGATTGGTTAGTTTTTTTGAAGCTGCTATATGGATAACTCATCAGGCACACAGGTCCTTGTCTTCACAAATTGGTGATGAGGCCAGACACAGTCACAGTGTTTTTGTTTTAATCCAGCAGGCTGGTAAGCCACATCTTTTCACGGTGCACATCTGCACATGATAAATTATTTCTCTACCCTTTAATCCATTTTTTATTATTTTTCAAAATATCTCATGCCTTTTGGTCTCTGGTGTTGTTGAAAAAGAAATCCCTGCCAATGCTTGGCTCTGTTGTCAGAAGGCCAGCATCATACAGGGTGGCTATTTCCTTGTTAATAAATTAATTAGCAGTGGTGATTTTAAATTAGAGAATTGTCTTGGCTTCAAGATCCAGGCAATTTCCTATACCATCAACTGATACAAGTACCTCCCATCCCTGTCGTCTCCACACATGTGAGTTTCTTATTAGCATACGGTGGGGACTGGGAAGGGTTTATGTGCCTGGTAGTCTGCTCTTGCCAAGGAGAACATCTCTGCAACAGGCCCATTGAAGGCCCTTCCACCTGCAGCTAAGACATTTGCATTTCCTTGCCAAGCTGGTGGCAGTTATTGTAAATATTTCAGTCATTCCTACCCTCCTGCAGTCAGCTTTTCATCCTTGAATCTCTAAGGAATTAAATGGGTGTTTCTAAATTTTCCACATAGCAATGAGAGCTCTGAATTGCATTACAGATAAATAATAGCCTAGAATACCAATGCAAAATCCAACCGGGCACTTTTCAAACCCGGATTAATCAAACCTCAGAGCTGTCACTGTTTTGTCACTTACTTAGTTTGGGCTACTGTTACAGAAACAGTATTTTGCTGAGAAGTTGTTTTGTGACTAAGAGAAGTGTGTTTTCTTTTGTTCTGGAGGTAGAAAGGTCAAAATCAAGGTTTAGGTGGGTTTGGTGTGTTGATGAGTCTATTTCCCTTGGTGCCTTCTGGGTATGTCCTTACCTGGCAGAAAGAAGAACATTCCCTCAGGTCTCTTTCATCAGGACACGAGTCTGTTGTGGAATATTTCTTAACACTGTCACTGTGATTGGTTTAATAAAAAGCTAAATGGCCAATAGCTAGGCAGGAGATATAGCAGGGATAAAGGCATCCCATCTGTGATGGTTAATTTTAGCAACTTGATAGGATCTAAACCTCTAAGCATGTCCATGAGAAAGTGTCTGAATTAGGTTAGCTGAGGTGAGAAGATCCACAGTAAATGCAAATACTGGGCCCCAAACTGAATAAAAAAAAAGAGAGAGCTGAGTTCCAGCCTTCAGCCCCCTGCTTTCTGGCTGCAGCGTGACCTTGACTGTCTCCCATTTCTGCCGCCATTACAGACCGTATCTGCAAACTTTGAACCAAAGCATGGACTTTCTTCCTTATGTTGTTTCTTCATGTACTTTGTCACAAGACTGAGAAAAGTGACAAATACACCATTACCTGGGCAACCAGTTTTCAGCCTCTTTATTTAGAATGGACATGAACATTCAATGATGAGATGAATAACAGGCCTTATTTCAAAATGGTTAAGATGAACTATATTTGTTGTACTGAGAAACTGCTATAAAACATCCGGTCAGGTGAGCAGGCAGGCTGTTACATGCTGTGCTATGGGACTCCTCATTTCTAGTGACCTGAACTCAGTATTCAAATAAACCACCTAGGAAACTTCTAGAGCCCACCTCCAGAAAGCCTACTTGAGGTCTTAAGCCCAGGAATTCTCTGTCTTTGCTACTTAACATCCAGGAACAAATCTCACATGCTGCTGAATACGATTACTTCCCTGGTGTGGGAAGTTTTGAAGGCTCCAGTCTCTCGCTTTGTTATTAAAAAACAAAAACAAACAAACAAACAAACAAACAAAAACCTAGAACATTTTTCTTGAGAACAGGTTTGTTCTAAGGCACTAACTTCAAAATGTTCCCTCCAGCCATCTGAGCCAATTGATCTACACAGAGTTATTCTGTTCTTTTTGGGGGGGGTGGTTGGGGGGTTGTCTATCCTTAAAAGCAATTTTAGCCAAACATTAGATTTTCCTTTTTCCCAATTCAATCTGCATGACTTTTAGCCATCAGAACCATTCTCTGATGGGCTGGTAAAATGATGGCCAGGGGTAGTTGTGGGTTTGAGACCTGCTCCGGGGCCAGGCTCTCACTCTTACCAATAATATATAGAGGGTGCAAATTTAAAAAGATGTATTTGTGATGGGAAGACACACACAAATGTGTGCAAGTGTATTCTTGCATGTGGAGGCTGAAGGTCTACTTTGGGTGTTATTTCTCAAGAATCAATCACCATTATTTCTCACTAGCCAGGAACCTTACCAAATAGGCTGGGCTTGCTGGCTGGCCAGAGAGCTCTTGCGTGCCTCAGTCTTTACTTCCATGGTTTGGGATTATAAATCTAGACTACTATGCTTAGCTTTTTACTTGAGTTCTGGATCTTAACTGCTGAGCTATCTTTCTAGCCCAGAGAAAACATTTTCTATATGACTTATTTTAGAGCAATCAAGTCTTAATTTAAAAAAAAATCATATTGATTTGATAAATTGTAACAAACTATTTTTTACTACAAAGTTATGTCAATTAGTGTGAAATGATAGGAATTTAGATTGGCAATTTATTAAAACATTCCAATCACATGCATTCGATCTATAACTGAAGAACTGAGTTAAACAACCTCCAAGAACTATCTTATACTTTCTTATTTCTCTAAGTCTATATTTAGTTTTTAAATCCTCTAGGAAAAACACACTTGAATAATGTCCTAATGGCAATGATAGTAACTCTAGCCAAGAGGAATTTCCAGCGGATAGGAGTTACCTCCTCCTCCACTCACTCTCATTGCTGGTCTTGTGAGACCAGAAGGAATCCCTCGCCTCAGGGTCTTCACATCTTGTACTTTCCAGGTCAGCTCCATAGACTCCATCCCCTGACTTGACTGAACACTTACCGCCCCTAAGGTAACTCCAAGCTCTTTCTTCAAATATTGTTCCCATAATTCCCTTCACCTAATATGCCTTCCTTCTTTCCTTGATGTTGTTCTAATTTAGCAAGGTGTTATTAACATGAGTAAGAATTTTCCAAAGTTCCATCCTTCCCAGAATTTCTTCCCAGGTCCCCCATTGTGTTCAGGTACCCAAATACCTGGGATAAATGGCACATATATGCATTTATCTTCTTGGTACTGAAAATAAGCTGCTTTCAAAGAAATGGTCCAACTCATTTGCATTATCCATACTAGGCATCTACTTGGGCTTGGTAGGTGAGTGGAATAGGGAAGATAATACAAGAAGTATGGGATTGAAGGGGAGACACCTGAAAGGGAGCCAAGACCCTCTGCATCTTCCACCAGCTGAATGGAACCAGCATGAATGGAACCAGCAACAACGTGAGATTCAGGCTATCTGGCTGGATCTAAACCTCCACTTTCAGATTCATCATGAACAGGCTAACTGAAATTTACAGGAAGCATAAAAACAGCAGATGAATTAAAGAGAACAGATAAGAGAATACCCACTTACCACCCACCTTTGTCACAGAACACAATCCTGTCTTGCATTGTTCTACATTTTGAGTTTCTGTTTTTAGTGGGAGTTGTATTTAGTCAATGGATGATAGATCTGTTTGGGGACAAATGATGAATTAATGAAGAGAGATTGGAGAAGGAGGAGAAGACAGAAGCGGTAAAGGAAGAGGAAGAAGAGCGCACGAAAAGACGAGGGGGGAGGGGAATGAGGCAAGAGTAAGGTGTAGGAGAAGCAGCAGAAGGGAACAAGAGGAAGAGGAAGCAAGAGCACGACTTCATTTCCCACGTGAGCATCCATTATATTAGTTGCATCTGGACCGAATTGGAATTCCTCATTTCTTTGCATCTTTTATACAACTGAGTGCAGATAGATCACTGTGGGTTGGCACGGCTAGCTTTAGGAGCATTTTTGCAATCTGGTCACTTTGAATAAGGCTTCTTGTGTGTCCTTGTATTATTTTGGGAGTGTATTGGTGAAAGTTGTATTTTCAAAGCAGCTATTTTAAAATTTCATCTTTAGAAAGCAGAGATGTGAGCTTACCAGCACATTATTTACTTGTGTGTCTCAAGGGGAAGAGGTTGGGGATGTGTTTATGAATGCAATATAGTGTGGATTAAGGTCTGAGGAGCTTTTTATCATGGATAGTCTCATTACAGATGTTGCCAGCACCTGTCTTGGATGAGCTGCCTTGGAAAGGGCTCCTCAGCTCCCCCCAGTTGGGGCTTCCTTCTACATTATTATTCTAAACCCAAGCTCTCCAGTGAATCTTCTCCTTCCCAGTTAAGCTTCCCTTTTTGGCAAACAAAATCTCAGCTCGGGAACAGTCCCTTCTCCCTGTGTCTCACTGCCTTACCCTCTGTTTATTAATTTCTCTTCAGCACTGCCCAACTGCACTTAATTGAGTACACGTTTTGCAAAACAAAAATATATATATAGCAATTAAATCTTCTTTATTTCAGGCTTCTCCTAATTAAAGAAATGTTTTGATTACCTTCCCCAGTAGCCCCACAAAAAAAAGGAAACTTAAGAAGAAATAGTGACAGCCCCCAAACTCTTTTTTTTCCCTAGCTCAGAGTTGAGTGATGACTGAGTCCTGTCCTTGCTTCCATAACAAACTCATCGTTTTAAAACAAGAAAACGCCAAATTGATGCTGTTAAAACAATTTCTGAGAATGCTCAGGCACTGGTTCCAAGGAAAGTTCTAATGCCCAGAATGAGCACTCTATGCACACAAGTACAGGGTAGAAACAAGCCAAGAAGAGTCTGTGCCTGTGTTTGAAGCCACCAGAGAGGCTGACTTCCCAAGGGCATCTTACTCAGGAGATGCTCTATGTGCTCAGTTTCTAGTTGATGATCCACTGGGCTGGAGATGCAGGTTCCCCAACACACCCCCATCCTTCTATGTTCCCATGCTTGCCTGTCTCTCCCCTATCTCCCTCTCTCTCCATCAGTCTCAGCTGGTCATGTGACAGAATTCTCTAACAAAAGCAAGGTAAGGAAAAAAGGGTTTATTTGGCCAACAGTTCCAGAGGGCTGGAGTCCATCATGGCAGGGAGTCATAACAGCTGAAACAGGAGCCTTCCTGGCAGTCAGGAAGTGGAGAGAGAGAGGAAACAGGAAATGGAGCCAATGGTGTACTTCCTTTAACAAGGATCCACCTCCTAAAGCTTCCATTAATTTCCCAAACAGCACCCTCAACTGAGAACCAAATGTCAAAACACACAAGCCTGTGGGAACATTCTCATTCAAGCCACAGCAGGTTTCTTCCTGTTTTGGTTTATCTCAGTCTTCAACTCCTTATCTGTCTAACATTTCTCACCAAAACCTCCTGTTGTCTATCCTCATTATTTCTAGTGCCCAACTTTCAAAAAGCCCAACTCTAGCTTGTAACTTGCTGTCTTGCTTTCCTGTGATAGATAACAAAGAACACACAGCTCATTTTCTCAGTTCAGTTGTTTGCTCATGAGCCAGGAGTCCTTGGGTAGAATGTTGAGCTGCCACACACACGATGTTGTGCATTGAGCAGATTTCTCCCGACACTCCTTTCTTTTCTTTCTTACCCCTTCTCCATTGGTCCTTTTGGGTTTTTTAAAGACAGTTCTACTTATACTTCAATATCTTGTGTGTGTGTGTGTATGTGTGTGTGTGTGTGTGTGTGTGTGTGTAGGGGGTATGCAAGTAGACATGTGTGTGTGTGTATGATTTTATGTATTGATATAAAATCTAAAGAACACATATGTGAGATTATGCTTTTGTACACAGTAGGTATTTGTCATTGTAAATATTGGTTTAATAAAATGCTGATTGGTCAAGTAGCTAGAGAGGAAGTAGAGGTGCGGCAACCAGAGTAGAATTCTGGGAAGTAGAAAAACAGAGAGGCAAACGCTGGGGAGACTCAGAGGAAGCAGGATGAGAATACTGCACTGAGAAAAAGAATGCCAAGTCATGTGGCAAACTATAAATAAAAATATGGGTTAACTTAAAGTATAAGAGTTAGCAAGCAATAAGCCTGAGCCATAGACCAAACAACATGTAATTAATATGAGACTTTATGTAGTTATTTGGGGGATTACTGGTCCAGACCTCAGAGCTAGTCCAGGTCAGAAATTCCTTACTACACAATGCAATATTTATCTTTCTGAGTCTGACTTAATGAATTTAACCTGCAAATGATACAATTTGTTCATATAGCTGAACAAAAACTTCATGATGTGTATATACAAATATACCTCTCTCTCTCTCTCTCTCTCTGCACATATTTTCTCTATCCATTCATCTGTTGGACACTTATGTTGCTTCTGTAACTCAAGCTACTGTGAATAGCATGGCACTAAACACAAGTGTGCAAGTATCTCTGTAAGAAGTTGTTTGGTTGTGATTAATTTCTCCTCATGGTTCTTTGGAGATAGACCTCAACACTGGCCCCAATACCCTTCTCATGATGCTTTCCCAGCATTATTTCCAGGAGAACCTGTGATGCCCACAGAATCTTCTTCCGGTCCCATGCACTCCTCTGTCTCACTTTTTTCATCCTACTTTTCTACTTCCTTCCCTGGAGAAGGTGTCTGGACCCCGCTCCCTGTGGACCCCGCTCCCTGTGGACCCCAGCTCCCTGTGGACCCCTGCTCCCTGTGGACCCCAGCTCCCTGTGGACCCCTGCTCCCTGTGGACCCCGCTCCCTGTGGACCCCAGCTCCCTGTGGACCCCAGCTCCCTGTGGACCCCACTCCCTGTGGACCCCAGCTCCCTGTGGACCCCAGCTCCCTGTGGACCCCTGCTCCCTGTGGTCCCCGCTCCCTGTGGATCCCGGCTCTCTATAGAACCCAGCTCTCTATGGAACCCAGCTCCCTGTGGACCCCGGCTCTCTATGGACCCCGGCTCTCTATGGAACCTGGCTCCCTCTGCTTCCTATGGACCTCACTTCATCATCAACATGCCAGTTGTTTCTTTCACTTCCTGATTTGCAAATATTGCTTCATTGCTCTCCTTCACTTTCTCTTTCCTTACCTGTCCAGCCACAGTTCCTTCTCTCTCTCTCTCTCTCTCTCTCTCTCTCTCTCTCTCTCTCTCTCTCTCTCTCTCTCTCTCTGTATATGTTGATATCAGGGGAAAGCATGTATGTGTATATGTACACCGGAGGAATAAAGATATGTAAGGAATGGATGAAGTCCTGAGTGAATGACAAGGACCAATGACTAAGACTCTTGGGAACTGGCAAGTTCTTCCTCTGGTTTGTGTCCAAATGTTGACTAAGTGTACAGAAAGTATTGGCCCGGTCTTTCTCCTGGGGTTGTTCATGCCTTAAGACTGCTGCAGAAACCTTCCCACTGAGACTAACTAACTCCTGCTTCTCCTGGAATACCAAACATTAAACATGTTGAGGTTCCAGGTTATTGGTAGTTGGCATTTCTCCATTAAAGGAAGAGCATTCCACCTGATTCCAGATTTTGTGTACTTGTATCTGTCTGTATAACTTTTTATCGTTCCTTCATTTCACCGGTCAGGTTTCCAGGATCATGCTATGCTGACTATGGCCTGAACACAGGGAATGAACACTTTCTAGGCTCCTGGTCTCTCTCCGAAGCTGGGTCTCTCTCTGCAGCCAAAGCTGGCTTCAGACTCATGAACCTCAGTATGTCAAATGCTGGGATCACATGTCTGTGTCACTATTCCTGGCAGTTTGCTTCAGCTCTTAAAACTCCTATTATGTGCCAATACTGCCAAGCAAGAGGCCAAATAGTTACCACATTAATCTTTGGAGATAACTGAGATTCAAACTATAGATTCATCTCTCTCCTGCAGTGACTTCAAGGTTTGCTAATATCACCAGCCTCTGCTAGAGTCGAGCTCCTGGGCAGAGAAAACACTGACAATCATTCAGCACATGTGCCTGTAACACTAGCTCAGTCTTCTTAAATGTGAACAAAAATGCCCTCACATCCCAGTGACAGCTATGTAGTGTTTGTGTCCATCACTTATGTACGAAACTACCTAGCATGGACAGACACCATCTTGTGAACCCAGGGAGAAGACAAGGAAACACAAATGTTGTTATTACACATACACACATACCACATGCACACACACAACACCACAACACATATACACACCACACACACACACACACACACCTCCTCAAGCACTAGGTTCACCCTGACTTCAAAGGGCATATCTTTCCATGAGTGAAAAAAGGGTGAGCATGAGAAATCTCGGTTGAGCAGAGCATTGGAGCCTGAGAATAGACTTGAACAATTGACGATGCTTTTCAGCAATATACATGATTAAGTTTTCCATGTAAAGTGTGATTTTCTTTTATCTCACAAGTGTCTCCTTAAACAATGTTTTTAATTAGGGCTCTTGTTTTCATTTATTCCTTTATTAGAGAAGCTTCATGCTTAGCCTGACATTCAAATGTTCTCAGAAATAAACAGTTTCCATAAAAGCAAAATTTCTTCATAAGATCATTACTATTATGTTGTGCGGGAAATGGAATGGCACCTTGGGGAATTTAATGCTGTCAAGAGTCTATTTTGGTAATATGTGACGGCCTCCAGCGAGAGCTGCACTGCCTCCATTTGCTGGAGTTTCTCGAGAGGTAGGGAAACAAACCCTTGCCACTGATTAAAACCAAAGGCAATTTCTTACATGAATAAGAAAATTATCTCTTAAAATGTAGCCCTTTTAACACTGAAATCCCCAGGCCCTTGCTCAACAGACCCTATGGTAAAATTTTGCTATCAGGAAAGAATAGAAGATACCACAAGATGGAAGCCATACCACTCCTCAGCAACATGGTTTTACTTTTTCTTTTCTTGTTTTACTTGAAGAAGAATAAGAATGGGGAGAAAACCTGCCCAAGAGAGAAACCTTTTCATCTGCAGAGAATTCCGTGATTCAAAAACAAGAGCAAGACAAGGCTGGGTACCTCAGTGACACATGTGTCCTATAACATCTTAGTGTGAATGTAAGCATTTTCCTATGAAAAGGATTGATTTCTGCCCCTGACATGGGACTGTAGTGATTGGGAACAATATATTGATTTTTTTTAATTAAAGCCATCTTCCCACTCATAATGGAAGGTCTTGCCCTTTGTGAAATTTATATCCATAGTCCTTGGGTGATGTCTGCAATTACAGCTCCCAGTAGCTAACACCACATTTGGGAACAGAAAAGAGTAATAGGAGAGAAATGACTCCCTCCCTTCCCTTGGTAACGGGCTTTTAGTGTTGGTCAAAGGTGGCTGATGGCAGGCTGGATAGATGTGGAAGTGTCTAGCTCCCCCCGCAAGACCCAGACGGGCAATTTCCCCAGGGCTACCCTGATTCATGTTCTCAGAATTCCCTTTATCCCTGTCTTGCACTGTGGAGCATCTGGAAGAAGGCTATAGAGAGATTGTGAGACCGTTTAAGTCACTCAGGCTCTGGAATTCTGCTCTGGGAGCCAGAAATGATAAATACTTTATTATGTTTCGGGGTATTATATTTCTTCTCATCAACAAAGAGAAATCATGTGTGCTTATCTCTTGGGTTATTACAAAGATTGCCTAAAATAGTATTTATGAAAATATATAAGAATTAATAGATGCTTTCAAACATAGATGAAATAAATGCTCCCCTTAGCACAGATACTGATTTTGTGGGAATCCTTAATGATCTACAAAGTGACAGACCTGCCTCCTGGTAGGGTTATATGTTGGAAAAAATCACCATCTCATGGGTGGCTGTAGTGGAGGTGTGGCAGGTGTCAACATTGGCTGAGGGCTGACATTGCTTCACAGACAATCTTTGCCATCAGCCCAGAACCTTCTAAGACAGGTGGCTGATAAAAGATTAAAGAAAAAACAAAAAGAAAAATAAAACAAAAACAGGACTGCCGTGAAGATTTATATTTTAGGAAAGTGGCTTGGGGGATTCCTTGAAAGAGTAAAAGAGAAGGGGCTGGGAGATGGCTCAGTGGTGGAGGACTTACTGTGCTGTATGAGGAACTGAGTTTGAACCACAACATCTACATAAAAGGCAGGCATGGTGGTACAAATCTATAATCCCAATTTAGGAGGCCGAGACAGACAGATCTTTAGTGCTACCTACCCACCCAACCTGTTGGAATCAGTGAGCACCAGACAAATTAGAAACCCTGTCCCCAAGCATAAGGCAGACAGTAACTGAGAAAGAAACCCAATGTTGATCCCTGGCTTGCACAGGCAAATGTCCACTTGCACATATATGTGAATGTTTGGAGAAAATTAAAAATATCATGCACCCCATCAATCTCAGCTATGTAAAAAATCACCAAACCATATATGTGTGTGTATGTACATGCATGTGAAAATGAGCCTAGAAGTGATTAATATGATATATAATTTTCTAATGTTGAAATTCAATCAAACTTCTACTTACATCAGTAGAATTCTCAAGTTTTTTCCTCTGGTTTTAGTAACACAAGTAGAGACTTAAAAAAACAAAGTTTATGTCTAATCAAGGTTTTAGATGCTGGACTTTGCCCAAGCCCTACCAAAGTACTATACAGCAGGTAAAAATAGCAGACTGGTGTAACAGACTTTCTGAATGGTTCATAGCTGTAAGTGGAGGTGTATACCCATGTGGACAGTGGGAGACTAAAAGGTACAATATTTTGACACTTTTCCTCCATGATCAACTAGACCCAAGGAACTATGGAGCATGGATCAAAACAGTTCCAGAGTCACCTATGGGTCTTACAGTTATCCTTGTTCTTATTCAAAGAGGCCATGAAGACCCCATTTTGGTAGATTGTAACCAATATGATTTAAAGGCAAGTCAATACAGACAGACATGGTAATTATGCTTCCCAGAAAGGCAGGGACAATCAAGGCTGTGGATCATTCTCACAAGGCAGAACAATTAGAAAGCCAAGGCTAAAGTAGCAAGGTCCCCTCCCAAACCTAAGAGACTCCCAAGGACCAGATAGATCCTCAACTAGCAAAAGAAATTGATGGATTTTTTTTCCACTTTCATAGTCTTAAATACTCAGCAAGAAAATATGACCAATAATATAAAAATAATATTGAGTCAGCCTTACAGGCCTTCATGGGTTCTTGGCAAACCAGGTAGAGTATTCATAGGCACCCCAGCTGAAACCAAAGTGAAGGACTCTCATGCTTTTCCTAACCATAAATAAATTACTAATAAAAAAAGAAAGTTAAAAATAATTAAACAAATAATTGAATAGATACAAAATAAATGAGCTACAGGCAGCCACATGACCTTCTAGATTTGGCCAGGTTTCTTTTTCATCTCTGGGTTTAGCCTTGGTGGGACAGAACCGTTGGTTCCTTGTGCCAGTTAAGGATTTTACTGAACTCAGGAGGATGACTGTGTACATACAAGACCCATACATTAGTAGAAATAGCTGTGAGAACCAAGAAACTTCTTAGGTATTCATTCCTTGATGCAGCAGGGCTCACTGTTTCATTTCTTGATCTGGTGTGCCAGATGGGAGAGACCACAGGACACTTGGGCAAAGCCCCATGAGTGAGCTATGTTGTGGAGGCTAATGAGAAGAGAGCATGCACCTTCTCTAGGTTTTCTGTGTCTCAGAATACTGGACACTCAGGAAGTATCCTAGAAACAAACTCCACCCACTCAGAAAGCTCCCATCCATCCCTCACTTATGGGTTCACCCAAAGGGACAAGAGAGCCATGAAGAATGTTCTAAGATTTAGTTAGATTATGGTGGTTGGTTTATGGTGGCAACCATGCACCCTCAAGGGATCAGAGGTGACAGACAGGTGATCATCTGTTAGTTTCATTCTGTTCCCACCACTTCAGGTTCTCTCCAGTGCCTAATTTCCTTCCAATGACATCCTGTTTCCTCCCGGCCTCTAGGCTTCAGAAGCCTCCATGTTGGTTTCTTCCCTTTTTCTATTTCTGGATTTCTGAGTGTATTGCTGACCTGGACATGTAATTTTTTTTTTCTGATGAAAACATCTTGCTCTGTTTTACTTAGTCAATAAATTCCACTTCCACCAACAGAACATGAGACTCACCCAACCCCAGAAGCCAAGGATGTCAATGACTGTCCCAGGGCACAAGTTCTTTCTCTGTTATTTTACAAATGGAACTTCCCCACTTGGAAAAACTGTTCTTCAAGTACACCCCACAAGTTTCCTCCCAATCCCACATATACCAGGCTCATCTTCTACCTCTTCTCACTGTGAACATTCTGCCCCCTTTTAAGGTCACCCCATCACACATGTCCCCACTACATTCTACCCTAAGGTCTGCAGCTTTTTTTTTTCACTATTATCACTCAAAATGGGAAGAATTTATCTTTTGGCTTTTTAGCAAAATAAATTCAAGTCATATGTTTACAATAGCCTAGCAACACTTTGCTGAGAGGTGAATTGTGTTCCCTGTGGCACCTACCAAATGCATGCCATCCTGAGAAGAGGCATGGACAAGAGGGAGGGAGACACCAGGTCGGCACCTGAGAGTAGAGAAAAAATAAAAACTCGTTTTTTTCTCTTCCTTTGTCATGAAGACCTGCTGAAGGCATCACAAATGAGCCATGTGACCAAAATATCCCCATACTTGTTTTATGCTAAATCACAGTAAACATAATTCTAAGCCAGACATGATAATACACATCTGTAATCTTTCTCATATTTTGGAAATGGAGGAGGCATACAGATCTGAAGTTCCAAGTCACTTTTTAGCTGCATAGTGTGCTTGGGGCTAGCCTTGGCTATGTGTTTGTCATTCTACTTCACAATGTGGTGAGGACTAATTAACTTCAAATGAGAATGTTGATTTTCCCTCTTTAAACTGATGGGTAAATTTTGTTGAGACCTTAATGCTCCCTTGAACAGATCTCATACCAGATAAAGTGGAATGAACTCTCAGGAAGCAGGAGCTAATGGCTCTAATATGTGCAAAGAAGGTAATTGACACTATGCTCCACTTTGCACGTGCTATTGATCCAAACATGAGTGTGCAGATACTCAAGGTTTGGTATAATAATCATAGGCAGATATGGGAAGACTGACACATGTTATAAAATAGAAAGTAACATATTTTACTTGGAAAATGAAAGTTGAATATAATGCTAAATTCAAATTTTCATCTGATATGTTCAAAAGAAACATGTGTTTCTGCAAAGAGTACCTGAGGTCCTGTTTGCTAAGGGTTAACCTACAGTGGGATCTGGGGCCATGGGAGTTGAGCAGAGGGGAGATGGGAAGTACTGTGGAGCTTAGACACTTCCCAAGCCTGTCTTTTTACTGTCTAGTCCATTGCTGTAACAACAGACAGAGGCTAAGTGATCTTTTGATGTTTAATTCAAGACTGTCGCAGCTAGGAGCGGCTACTTATCTGGAAATGGTACCTGGCAGCGGCTTAAATGAATGAGTCAGGCAACAACTTCAGTGGTAGGGGTGACACCTGGGCCTGACGACAGGAAGTAACTTGAAGTAAGTGCTTTGAAGGGAAACCCCTTTGATTAGGTTTCCAATTACAGAGAGGTCATGTCAAGAATCTGTGACTCTTTTTAACAGACCCATGAGCATATGAACCAGAAACTGTACTACTGGGAGTCAGATTCTGATAACCTCTGATTATGGGGGAAACATTTTCCCTGTGAATGGACATTAAAAAAATGTGAACAGAGTCTGGGATGAGATTCATTCAGTAAAATGCCTGTAGCACAAGTGCAGGGGCCTGAGTTAGGACTCAGAACCTTTGTGAAAACCAGGGTGTGGTGATGTGAGCCTGTGTTAGGGAAGCAGACAGGCAGGTCTTTGGGGTTCACTGGTTTTAGTGGTGAGTTCCAGGCCAGTGAGTAACTCTGTTCCACAAACACAAAGGAGACAGTTCCTGGGGAATGACAGGCAAGGCTGACCTTTCACCTCCATATACACACGTGTGCATGTGCATGTGCACCTGCACATATACCCCAAAATAAGAGAACAAAAGGCAACTGACAGATGGAGAGGACTGGGCTAAAATTGTATTACAATGGAATTTCCAATGGGCTTTTTCCTTAGTCAGAACCTAATGCCAAGTGGAGCTTTGAACAAACTGTTCCTCACCACCATGGACATCTGCTATGTGATCTTCCATTAGATTTGAGAATCACAGATCCCTCACCTGAACAGTGATGAACCTGAATGGGACGACCATAGTCCAAATAGGCAGGATTTTGTGCCCATGTTGAGAATAAAGGAGGCATGCTTAGGAACTTGTTAGATCTTCCAAATTTCACAGATTCCTGGTGCTGCCATCAAGAGCATCTGGACTAGTGAGACACAGTCTGCTTAGAAATAGGGGGTGAGCTGTTCTCGCGGCCAACAGCAGAATCTTCCAAGTGGGTGATATGAAAGAAAAAGGAACACAGTTATGGGGCCCAAGCATTCATTTCTGCATTCTAAAATTAGAATTTGCTCCAGGTTTCTTTGGAATAAAGACATACAGTGACTTTGGATAACAATTCAGCAGCCAGAATTTGACAGAGGTTTCGACTCGGCTTTTGGTGAGCTGGTGTTCAGGAGGGGGTCACCTTTGTCTTCTGCTTAAGCAGAAACACTGACAGGAATGGAGGACAACCTCCCTCACACCACCTGATATGAAAAAAAAGGAAGGGCAAATATATCTAAGATACTTGTGCCATTTCAACTGGTGGCTATCTTGCCAGAAGATACTAAGGCTTGGTGAACTTGAACGTGAACACTCCTTTCTCACTCATTTTCTGTAGGTTGATCCAAATATTAAAAAAAATAATAATTTAAGATTGTGATTCTAATGGAGCACACATAATCCAAGTTAATACACTTAAAATTTACAAAAAAAGAAAAAAGAGAGATGCTATTCTTGTCCAAGGAACTGGGATCCAAAGTGACAATAAGCAATACTATAAACGTGTGAAAACATAGTCTTTATTGTGCTTCTAGATGTCTCCATTCAAACAAGATAATGAATTAGAAGGAAACATGAACTGCCACTGTTGATCTCCTCCTACCCCAGTGCTCTGCTGTGGTCTGTCTGAGAATCATCTATTCCAAGTTTTTGACCATTTATGGAATTCCAGGCTAGAAGACAAAAAATCTTCAGGAAGGTTATTGTTACCCTTGCCACTCTTTAAAGTAAGACAATGTGGAGATGCATCTGCCACATGCACAAGGTTACAGCCATACACGCACACATAGACACATAGAGATACACATACACAGAGCTACATACACACAGTCACAGAGACCTGCACACAAGTACTCAAAGATACAACATACACACATAAACACATGCAGATACATACACATGCAGCTACGCAGAACACATAAGCAGTCTAACATACACATAAATGCACACATACACAGAGACACACAGATGCCAACACGCATCCACATATATGCATACATATATGCCTATCCATGGATATACACAAATGAACATAAATACATATACACATAGATAAATTCACAAAGATACATATATTGATATATACACATAAACACAGAGGCACACACATATGTAGACATATACTCAGAGACACATGCATGTGCATACACATACACGTGAACACACATACATGTATACATGCACAGGAGATGAATAGACACATGAACATATACACACATACTGTTGTATTGGACTATCCTTTGATCCAAATTGCAGCCATCTTCAGGAGATCTTCGAGAGTCCAGCTGGGCCTGCTCACCAAAGATGATCACATCTGGACTTGCTGACTGTTGATCTTCCCTCTTGGAAGGAAGGAATGGTCACAGGACCGTCGCCTGTGTATCCAAGTATTCTGCAATTAGTTGCATACAATTCTGCCTTAACTGTACATGGTCTGGGGAGGAGTAAGAGTATAGGTGTAGGAGGAAGGAGGGGAGGAGGGCTTCCCAGCTATGTAGCCCTAGAGGAGCTGTCACCTGTACTGGGCATAGACTTCTTGTCTTCCTTCTTTAAGGCCACACATATGCCTTTGCCTGTAAGCCTTCATCCATCGCTCTGTGACTAATCCTAATAAAATCATTAGTTCCTTGATGAATTTTTGTGGAACTGATGCTTTGGATTGTCACTGGGACCTTAGGAAGAGGATACATGTTATTTATGTCTCTCACCAAGAGATAAATTATAGCAATACACACATATATGTATGTATATATAACAGTTGTATAGATTTATAGTATACATATATGCATGCACACATGCATATATACTCATACATATACTTTCACAGACACACAACATATGCACATACACACATCAAAGGCTTAATGACTCATTAGCAAATTCTTAAGCCCACAATTTCCCCTACACTAGCAGTTCCCAGGTGTCTGTTCCTAGATTGGGGCCATTCAAATGAAGGCTTTCAAGGCTTAGGATGGGGCCCAGTTGGTAGAGTGCTTTTCCATCATGCAGGAAGCCCTGGGTTCCATGCCAGTATGGCATGAACTAGGTGTGGTGGCCAATACCTCTAATCCCAGTACTTGCAAAGATCGGGGCCAAAGAATCAGGAGTCTAAGATTATCCTTGCCATCATAAAGACTTTGAGGCCCGCATGTGCTCTATAAAATCTTGTATGAGAACAAAAAGTGGAGCCAGTGAGCTGGCTTAGAAGCTGCCCAAGCCCGACAAGCGAATCCCATCTGAGGAACCCACACTCAAGCCATGACACACATGCCCCATACACACATGCATCTCACTCCACAGGAATTAACACATTTAAATTTTAAAACCAAAACAGACAAATAAAAAATAAGCTGAAACTTCCGTTGACATTTAAGGAAATAAGAAAAGTCAAGGTAATGTGAACAACTATTCATAAAACTCCATTTATTCTGTGTAAAGACCAATACTTAATCTAAAATGATGCTTCCCTTATGATATCAAAGTTCCTTTATCTATCACAATAATGGTATTAGAGGGTTGGTAATTATCTAATTGTAGCTGGCTAACCAAATTACAATACGGACAAACCTTTGTTTTACACACTTCTTGTCTCATGTAGCTCACCAGCCTGACCTCTAACTCGTGTTGTGAAAAGAATGGCTTTGAACCTCTGATCCTCCTTCCCCTTCTCCTGAGTGCAGGGATCACATATGTGCAACAACATACAAAGTGTGTGCAGTGCTGGAGGTGAAGGCTATGGCTTTGTGCATTTCAAACAAGCAAGCACTCTGCCAAGTGGGGGATAGCTTCAGCCAGTATTCACTCTTAAATCTTATAATTCCACAGAATATTTGTGTTGATTGTTTATTTAAAGCCAAGTTTATACAGTGCTATGGGCATCTCTTCCCTGTGGCTTTTCTTACTTTCTGTCAACAGCAATGTGAACATATTAAATAGAAGATTCCAAACATAGACGATTAAGTTTTAGATTCCATATTGTCCTGAGAGGCATGGTAATATATCTCACACTGTCTTTCTCTCTCTTTTCCAGGACAGAAATCACATCTTTGTTCCTGTGTCCATCTACCATAAGCCACCAGCCCACTAGTTACTTAGCAGGTAGATGTGTCCATTATCAATGCACTGCCACAGTACAATAATACCCTTTTCTAATCCAAGTCACTCTTATTTTCCTTAATAATGCACAATCCTTCAAACATATCAAAAGAGGGAATTTACAGTGTCTTCCCAGTGAAATGTTGAAAGGTTTTACCTCTAAGGAAACGAAACTCATATCACAAAACTACTAAGATCTCTGTTAAGTTATTGCTGGTCCCTTACTGTGCCTAGCAAATAAATTAACTTTATAATAGATGTGTATAGAAAAAAAGCATAGTATGTATAGGATTTAGTACTGTGTGGAGATATGGCTTAGGCCATGTTCACCCCAGATAAGGAGATTTGCCTGGTGTGTGCACATATAATTGAACTTTCCAGTGATGATCCCCATTGATGCTGCCAGACCTGTTTCTTTTGAGAAATAGATTTATTGAAGAAGAGAATAAATGAGGAGAGGCAATATTCCAGTCATTCCTCTACCCCAACTAATGCATGAGCCCATGGTGACCAGCCAGCATCCTGTTGCTCACCAAGTAAGCACAGATACTGGGTGTGCTGGGCAGGAACCACCTAAGCCCAAGTGGGAACTGCCCAAAGCTCATAGTGGAGGTTGCCTTAAGCTGCCATTTTGCAGGCTGATTTATATA
This sequence comes from Sigmodon hispidus, assembly GCA_004025045.1. Lineage (NCBI taxonomy): Eukaryota > Metazoa > Chordata > Mammalia > Rodentia > Cricetidae > Sigmodon > Sigmodon hispidus. The sequence continues at coordinate 54,485 of PVIH01013201.1, forward strand.
TGATACAGCCATAAGGGGCATGATGCCTATCCCAACAGTATGATGAATACTTTGGGTGAACTCAGACCATTGGCAGGAAGTAGTGATATCAATCTATTAGCTGAAAGTGAGTATGAACTCTCACATTCCTATGTATGTGTGTGCATACATGTGTGGTGGTCAGAGGACAAAGTCAGATGTCCCTCCATCTATGCAATTGTTTTGAGACAAGAAGAAAGGATTTCTGATTGGCCTGAGGCTCACATGGTAGGCTAGGCTAGGGTTTACCTGTCTCTTCCTTTCTGACATTGGGATTTTAAGTACATGTCACCCCTCTCGTGTGTGTGTGTGTGTGTGTGTGTGTGTGTGTGTGTGTGTTTGTTATATTTGTGTTTGCATAAGTGTGAGTACTTGTGATATTGGAATGTCTTTTAGTCACTCTCCACCTTATATTTTAGATAGGAGTCTTTCACTGAATGTGAAGCTCACAGTTTCAGACAGGCTGGCCAGAAGGTAAACCAAGAAACTCTCTATCCATGTTTCCTTTTCCCCAGCCGTTTTTTGTGTAGGTGCTGGGAATTAAACGCAGGTCTTTATACCTGTGAAAAGGACTTAATTGGTTGAACTATCCCTACAGACCCAATTTACATCTCTCTCTCTCTTTCATACACCCTCACCCCATTCCCCCACAGCCCCACCCCATAACTACTCTTCATGCCTGAATCTAGATGCTTCTTAGTCAACAACTCTGGAGCCACCTCAGGGCTGTGAGGCAGACAGTGGCCCACTGAGGAGCTCTGAAGGATGGAAGGGTATAGGAAAGGCCTCTGCTTTCCCCATAACTCTGTGATTAATGCTTGAAATGTCTGCGTCAGCAGTCAGCAGTTGCTCTCTGTGCTGAAGCTGCACTCCCCATGAGGCCTTTTAAAAAATGCAAACCTTCCTGGCCTGGTGAGCACACTGTCATCCCTCCCCGGAATGGACCTGTCAGATGTCCACATATCAAGGGGTCAAAATTAGGGTAAGAGAAATAGCAAAAAGGAGAAATGATATTGAAAGGGACCCTGGGGAACCCAATAGGGTCCTGAGCTTGCTTCCAGTGTTGCTGAGCTGGCTCTGCCTCTGGAGGAGATGAAGCCGAAGAAGAAACTGCCCCTTGTAAGGAGAGGAGAAATGGAATCTGGATGGACTTAAGATGCTGTCTGAGGGGTGAATTGAGCAGCAGTGGGGAAGATTCACTGCCCTGCATCTTTGCTGGAAGCCCAAATCTTTGTATGTCTACAGAAATGCTTTGCAATAGCCATCCAGACTGTGCATGGGCCCCTGTCTCCACTATATTGTCGTGGTCACACACTGCAGTGTCTCCTTTGTCTTAAGCACTTCTTGGATGTGAGATAGTTGGAACAATATTGGGTCCTTGGAAGGGACTGTCTGGTGGAATGTGTGGCTTGCTGCTGCCAGAGCCTTTTTTTCTGTGGATTATCTCAGTTTAATGAGTTGAAACTCACAAGGATAATTAGCAAGACTTAAGGTACTGCTCTCTGGGTGTAATTGAATTTAGTTTACAAATTTACAGCTTGAACAATGGCATTTCTCTATTCAACCAAACATTTGTCTTTTTTGTTTCTAAGTCACCATCCAGATTCATCTTGGGAGCCTTAGTACAGGCAGAGGAGGATTGGCCACTTGGTATCTGAACATCTCTACTAGATCTGAAAAGTGAAGTTGAAAATCTAATCCCTGGAAATTATATAAAATCCATTTGGCTTTCTGATGTAAAGCATGCCATCAGCTTTCTAAGGGTAATATATAGCCTTCTCCATCAAAGGAAGGACAGTCTGTTGCTTATGGCAACAACCTGCAGCCTCCAGGGTGGCCAGTGCTTAGCATATTGAACTGCTTACGTCCCCAGGAAGGAAGGTGGGCATTGCTTTAAGATCAGAAGTGGTATTTCCAAGGGATTCTGTGTTGAGTGATCTTTATAGCACAGGTTGTCTTACATTCTGCCCTCCTGAAATTGCAGTTCCAGAAGCTGAAAAGACTAGGGGACTGTAATTCCATCTGTATATCCCACTAGGTACCGAACATACACATGGAGTGACTCCCCTCCCTTTGGCCCTTCTTCACTGAGCTAAGGGAGAAGAAAACAGGGCAGCAACCACAGAGCTGGGCTCTGCCTTCCTGGGCCTTTGAGCAAAAATTTATCAGCAGTGATCTCATCTTCAGCTGCCCCTGAGGACCCACCAGGTCCAGTCAAAGTGACAGCATCATTCCCTCTGCTGTTCTTGGCTGCCTGGCTGCCTTTTGTGTTGGTGTTTCTCAGAACAGAATAGAATATAACTGAAACTTCTTCCCAGGAACTCAAGCCACAGATTACAGTGAATTACAATGCCACTGAAATCTGCACAGACACAAAAATGCTTAAAACTTCAAAAGAGCTAAACAATTTTACAAATAAAACAAACCTATAAAGCCAATGACATCCAAATGAACAACATTAATTTAATTTGGAGAGATGACTGCCTCTCTCTTTTTTCTCTCAAGAATCAATTGTGTTAGTCATCTTGAGTTTGGGGGATTGGCATGTATATAGGGGTTCATACTCAGGTATGTTGGTGTAAAAACATGTTTGTGCATGTATATATGGAGGCCAGGCTACAATGTCATCTATTTTTGTTTTCAGACAGAGTATCTCTGGCCTAGAGCTTACCCTTTAGGCTAGGATAGTTGGCCAATGAGCCCAGATATCTGCCTGTCTCTGCTCCCCCATCCCCATGCTGAGACTATAAGCATACACCATCACATTAGGCTTTTTTTTTTAATGTACATGTTTAGGATTGTACTAGGTGTCCTCTGTTTGCAAGCTAAGGCCTATGCAACTGAACTTTCTTCCTACATGTGTTAATAAGTTTTCTAATGCTGTATTAAAACAGCCTATAGCTATTAATTATTGTATATTTAATTAAAAAAAAGAGCTTGGAATATCAGAAGACAGAATCACCCACAGTCAAGCCACTGAAGGTCAGGGAGTGGTGACCCACACCTTTAATCCCATCACTCCAGAGACAGATTTACACCTGGATCTCCACAGTTCAAGGCCTAACAGCCAGGCAGTGGAAGCTCACACCTTTAGTTCTAGCTCTAGGATTGTTGAACCAGGAAGTAAAAATAGCTGGACTGGGAAAGAAATATAAGGCAGAAGTTCAGCATTCTGTCTCAGGGACCAGTCAGAGTGAAGGCAGCACTTACCCTGTTCAGGCTGAGGAGTTGGCCGGGTAAAAATTGGCTGTGGTTTGTTTCTTGTCTTTCTGATATTCCAGCTTTTTCCCAATATCTGGCTCCGGGTTTTTATTATAATACTAAATAGAATTTGTGCAATAATAGACTGAGATATTTGACTTAAAAAGAAGAAAGGTCATTTGTACTTACAATTTCAGCGGTTTGGACCCATAATTGATTGCTACAATCATTTCTGCACTTCTGTAAAATAGAACAGGATGGAAGGAAAGTAAAGCAGAGGAGAATCGTTCACCACATGGAAACAGGAGCAAAAACAAGAGACAGGAAGTGGCAGAGTGTATCTCCTGCCATTGCATTCCTGCAGTGCCCTAACTTCATCCCTACATGCCCCACCTCTGAATAATAGCACAGGATGCAGACCAAACTATAACTCTCAGACCATATCCTCGTCTACAGTTACTTCATAGGCTGCCATGGAGGGCTGGGGTGCCTAAGACCTCAATTCTCTTGACTTCTATGTCACAATCAGCATTTTTCTTCCATAACACAAGTGGCTTTCTATGTATATTGTCTTTGTATTGATATAGGATGTCAAGTACAAAGTAATGCACACAGAAAGATCAAGAAGTCAAAATTGAAGCTTGCCTGGGCAAGAAGGCCACTCCTTAGATGAGAGCCCAGCCCAAGAGAAGTTCCAGACACCAGGTCCTATACCTCCCTGAAACCCTTAGAGATGGTGAGGAATTTGAAGAAATAGTGACTACTGTGCATCTTCTAGGTAGAGGGAACTGTCATGAGCATATGCCTGAGAATAGCCCTCTGTCTCAACAGTGATCTGCCTGTGTCCTGTATAGATGACAGCAGAATACCTTCTCCTTGAAGTGTGTGACACCTAGTCCCTAGAGAGCTCATCACCAATCATGCTATTGATCACAGCCTTGGAGGATGAGGACAAATGCTACTTTCTCAAAGAATGAGGTTCTTCTTTCTACTTCATGGAAACTGTCACTATCTTGCCTTATTTTTTTAGTTAAGCTGTTATGGACATTTATCCATATAATGATCAAGGTTTCTCAGCTATTAGGAATCTGGCTTTTAGTCCTCATCAATGGGTCTATCTTTCTGTATGTATGTATATATATATATATATGTATGTATGTACATATATGCTTTATACATGTTCATGTATAAACTGTGTGTATGTGTGTGCCCATGATCATGTCCATGTAGGGTAATGTGTGTACACATTCACATGGAGACCAAAGAATAACTCTGAGTATTGTTCCTCAGGCACAGACCACATAGACTATTTCAAACCTCATCTGGTTTCAAATCTTCAATCTGTGTGTGTCTTCTCATGCTTTTAGGAGTGAACTAAACCTTTATTTCACACACAAGCCTCACACACACTGACTGAGGCTGCTCTAGCCCTAGCTGAGCAATCACCCAGTGGCCAGCACCAGTGTGCCAGCTGTGTATGGATATTGTTGTAGAACCAGATCCTCCCAACTCCAAGGTAGCAACTTCACCTGATTCTCCACCAAAAAGAGACTGAATGTCGCCATGAGCCTTAGTCACATTGCAGATGCTAATCAACATAAATAACCTTTGTTGACTTACACATTTAGTTTTGAGGGTCCTTTTTAGGGAGCACAAAGACCACAGTAACAGAGGAGGTTCACTGTAACATCAAGTGCTTCTCAAAGTCTCTGTAAAGCCCTCTAGAGTCAGATGGGGCTTTTTTTTTTTTTCCTTCTTTATTTTGTATTTATCAAAAAAAAACACAGTAAAAAGAATTTAAAATGTGGAAGAGTTAACAATAACTATACAGAGGATAAGAATGATAAGCATGGCTTATCAAGGGAAGAAATACAAATAAGATTGCTACACCTATATTTTCTTTGTGTTCATCTTTCCCTCTGAATTTTTTTTTTCCATCCC